>VZRV01002450.1:144634-219559 GCA_013398115.1 Falcunculus frontatus | reverse complement strand
CGCTGTGTGCTGCTGTCTGGAGTCAACATACAACATCTTGATAGATAAAATTACTTTTCCTGTTTAAGTAGGTCCTACAGACCTACAACATGTAGCAAAACATTTCTTACCTTAACACTTAAGTCGTTATAGTACAAATTTTGAGCTAATCAAAGGACTCCCTTTAACCAAACATAAATACCAGGTACACTAAGTGCTCTTCTATCTCTATGAGGCAGGGCCACTCTGCAAAGAAATTGCTTCTCACAAATCTGCCAGTAAACAAGGGACAGAGATTGCAGTGGACAGTGATGGTCAGTGACTTGATAACATGGGCTTGATGAAACTCTCTTTTCAATCATCTTGGAGAAATGAAAAGAGCACCTATAATCTGAAGCCTGTTTCTCATTTGCTATAGCAGACTCATAAATAACTGTGGGAGAGATTATATTGCATTGTCTAACATGGATGAGTCTATGGATCAAAACCAAATTTCCAGGGTATAGGGATTCACCACTCGATAAATCCACTGATTGTGAACATGTCATTCCGGTGATGCCAGTGGAGTCATATCAGCCTGTAATTACACTAATGGGAATGAAAACCCATCCCAGGGGTAAAGATAAATAGATATATAACATTAAATAAAAATAGACAGTCCGAATAGCTACCTCAGCCTTGGGTAATATGTTGTGTAGTAGCCTTTACTATTAGTTTTACTCATGGGAAATTTTACACATGGAGGATAGGCTAAATTTCATGTGGAAGAATCAATTCTTGGGACAACAGAAAATGACAAAGATAAAAGCAATGACAAATATGGCTAAAGGTATCACAGAGAAACAATTGTTTTTCAGATTAACCATCCCCTTTTTAAATTGCCTGGGGACCTCTCTTATAAAAAATAAGGTGTTTCTAAAATCAACATATTAGGCATTTCAGGTCCCAATTTGGGAAAGTCCCTGAGAAAAGGAGGAAACTTTTGTATCATTCTTCATTAATTCTCCACTTCCTTAAGTGCTTTGGGAATTATCTGTTTAAACAGGAATGCAATGAAGAAAAACTAAAAGAATGTAAGTACATAAAGTTGGCCCCATGTCAGCAAAGCCTGAATTGTGATAAGCAATTCGACTTCGTGCAAGGAGTAGGTATTTTACGATGTCACAATTACTGGTTCAATAATCAGTTGTCAGGAGTTTTAAGCTGCAATAAAAGCTATCATTTGACAAACAAAACACTAAATTAAAAATAAGAATAAGGCCTTGAACACTGTAGCCTTTACAAGTTACCATTACCTGTAGTCATGCTGATGAACCTATGGTCAGCTAAATTTTGTAGAGTCCGACAAGTTTTCTGGAAGCCAAATAATGTGGTTTCATAATGCTGAGTTTGCCCCTTCCATTCTCATTCCCAAAAAGCCCATCTGTTGCCATAAAGCTTAAGTCCTTGTCCCACTATCTCCCCACTTCTGACAGCAGACGAGATATTGCTGATCTCTGCTCTAATTGGGATGACTGAAATGAAAACACCTGGAAGTAAATTTGGGCAGAAATATTTCTTTCTTTATAGTACAAATCTTTTGGGATTTGCTGTTTTTCCTGTTTGACTGTAAAGTATGAAAAGCCATGGGCCAAGATCACCAAGGGACAAATGGATGTCACCATCCACGATCTTCTAATTTAGCTTGCTCTTTATCAAATCTTATGTACAAAAGGGGTCTTACTCCATGTAATCCAGAACTTTATGAAGTGACTTATCCCAACTATTGTCTCGTAGGTTTTATCTTGCACTGCTGTAACTAGCTGCAAAATGCAAGGCCAATTAAGAACAAGGAGGGCAAAAGAGATGCTCAGAGTGCTGGAACACCTCTGCTATGAAGACAGGCTAAGAGAGTTGGAATTGCTCATCCTGGAGAAGAAAAGGCTCCAGGGAGACCTTAGAGCACTTTCCAGTAACCAAAGGGGCTACAAGAGAGCTGGAGAGGGATTTTTGACAAGGACAGGGAATGATAGGACTAGGGGGAACGGCTTCAGACTAAAAGTGAGTAGGTTTAGTTTAGGTATTAGGAAAAAATTCTTCACTGTGAGGGTGGTGAGGCACTGGCACAGGTTGCCCAGAGAAGCTGTGGATGCCCCATCCCTGGAAGTGCTCAAGACCAGGTTGGATGGGGCTTGGAGCAACCTGGTGGGAAGTGTCCCTGTCCATGGCAGGCAGGTTGGAACTAGATGGTATTTAACGTCCCTTCTAACCCAAACCACTCTGTGGTTTTCTCCATCCAGAGGCCACAATAATCAAGTTTACAGGTGCTTGAAAACACCCAAGTTAGTGAAACTTGGTGGTGGATCATGTTATTTTGGTTTTAAGTTGTCTTATTTTGGTTGCAGTTTGAAGGAATGTATAAACAAGCAACTCCAAGCAAGGCACAGTAGTTTTAGGAAGCCAGCAGCCACCTCTGCCTCCAGACCTGTTCACGTTTGTTCACAGCCATTCCCAAGTGCTTATATCTCAACTTCCATGCAGTCACAGAGTTACACTAAGAATTGCATACATAGGCAACATAGAACGATGCTAGGAGCAGATCAGAGTTTCAGCTTCCATTTCAGTAACACTAAAGAAAGGAGAGAACACAGTTTTCCTTTTTCCTTACTTTTTCCCTTGCTTGCTAATAAGATTAATGGATTTCTTGTTGGGCTCTTCTTAAAAGAAAACAGAACTCTGTGTGGTGGGAAAGCAGTGTTGCAGGCTGGGCCAAACCAGAAAACTAAGACGGAACTTGAGACTGCAAAAAAACAAATGTGGTGCATAATGGGACCCATCTGCTTGTACTGAGATCTCTCTGGATGAGCAACAGATAACAAATTTCAGATTAAATAAATACTATATATTCATATCCATGCTTTTTCCTCTTCAAACCCCTCAAAATCAGAAAAGAACCATTTTCTCTTTCCAGAGTGGACCATTTTTAGAAGATTTATTTCACTTCTGTATCTATTCATAAATTCCAGTTCAATCTAGACCCAGTGGCAGACACTTCAATATCTGCTACTTCGCATTCTCTATCTCTTGTCACATATGGGGTATACAGAGATGTAAACTGCTATCAAATTATAAGTGATTTGCATTCATTTTGTACATATGCAGATTAGTGCAAAATATGAAGAATGGCAATCAATCCAGATGATTAAAAGAAAACCTGCTTTCTTACATGTTCAGTTTTCTTTTATTCAGATTTAGGACAAGTGAGTACCTCTGAGCAAGCTCTTGACAAGCAAAAAAAAACTCAACAAAAAACCCCTGAATAGTTTTGGAAATCAAAGCTCTGCTCAGGAAATGTAGTTGTCACTATTTCTAAACATGCACGGGGCAAAGATCACCTCTATCCACATGGGAGGTTGCAAGAATGAGGTCCTGAATATCAAAATAGATGTATATTGTGTATTCAGAAGTTATACACATAAGAGGCACTACTAGGAAGATTCTTCATGCAACACTTAGTGCAGGATGTAGATAATTCAAGCTTGAGGTAAAGTATTTACTAAAAAGTACAAAACCCCAAAATGCATTCCTCATCTAGAGGATGATTACATTCCTCCTCAGGTTGTTCCCTTCGTAGTAAATAATATGAATTTTTCTTCAGGTCTCTTTGTCTAGAGTCAGTTTCCCGACATTTTTCGCTGATGCCTCTTTGCTGCATCTGTCCAGCAGAGCCCCCTGCCAGTGAATTTCTGTTGCCTCTGCAAGTAGGCAAAATGATCCCATCAGTCCTTAACTGGCACTTTCAGGAGCTACACAACTGGTGTTTTCCCTGTTGTTCACTGTGTGATCTCTTACCAAGCCTTTAATTATTCTCATATCTCTCCTCTAAATTTTCTCTAGTTTATCAACATCCTTGTCTTTCCCATTGGTACCCAACTAAAGAAGTATTTCAACAGAAGTTAACCCATGCCACATAGTGAGATGGTTTCACTATGCCTACATGAGGCTTCTCTGTTCGTGTACTTGAGTAAAGTTTCGCATGAAATTGAAAGCTCCTCTTTTACCTATTTATTCATAATGCCAGAGAAGTGTTTTGCAGTTTTGGAGTACCTGGATAGAGGATTCCCTATGAAAAGCATGCCTTGCTTTTACTTTTCTTTGAAATAAGAGTTTATGTTTCATTACATTAGAGATGAGATCACTTGTCTGTACACAGCTCACCAAGACACGTACACCTCTGTCAGTATCTCTTACTCTTTCATTACTAACTCCCCCAACTTTTTAGATCACCTGCAAACTATTGGCAGTGGCCATATTTTTCATCCCAAGTCACAGATAAACAAGGGCAGCAACATAAATCTAGGAAATGGAGTCTATAATCTTGTAAAAAGTTAATTGGAAAGACACATAAGAAACTAAAAATATCAATAATAACTTATGGAGAGAGACTCACACACTGTACCTGAACAATTCCCTTTATGAGTAAAACTTCAGACAGAAATAGCTCTTCTTACACAGACAGGGATTAGTTAATCTGTGTTGCTGTATCCAATATACTTTATGAAGGATAAAAACCATTTTGAATTAATGTACTGGGGTTATTAAGAGTCAGCTGACACCTGCAGATAACTACAGACAAGTAACAGGAATACTTAAACCATTATACACTTACTCATCTCACAGAGGGGCCTTTAACCTCCTGGCTTTCTTCTTACATAGTTTGATTACTAAAGCAGCTCTTCTGTCATCATAAGTGCTTGGCAATACTAGATCCTGTCGTGATTCCAAAAACTAAACCCTTTACCGTAAAACATTTTTGTAGAGTTCTTTTTCTTTTTTGAAATATACTCAATATCCTCCTGCAATATATAATTTCGCAATGCCTCTGTCTTTATCTCTTTCAGTCACTGTTTTGCAAGTTGGAAGTAATATGCCTTGGAGTTATTAATAATCATATGGAACTTTTTCAAAGAGTAGTTGGGGTGTGAAGAATGTATACCAAGGACGTCTGTGTCATTCTGATACCTTCTCACCTAGGTGTTAGCTGTATTATCAGTCATAAAGAATTTTTAATTAGGACCGTCAAGATACAGAGCCAGTAACAAGAAATGACATGGAGTAACTGGCATATCAGTTTTAGCTCAAAGAGACTTAGAAAAAACCTAGAATTTGAAAGGGGTTTTCTTACAAACTATGACTCTGCTTAATTTTACAAATAAAAAACCCCCTACAACACGTGGTCCCATGTGCCTGTCCTACATTAAAGTCAAGAATATAAACTGACCTGATTTGCTGGTAAGAACCTAATTAGCATGGCTACAGGGTGAGCAGTCCCTCCAACAAAATAATTTATTAGCTAGAATTCCCTGGGCCTTGGCCAATGCAGATTCCTGCCAAGGAGATCTGAAGAAGAAAGGGACCTAACCCACAGGATTTTCTGACTCTTAGCACAACAGGTTTTGGCAAGGAACCTTTCCTCACCATGTTCACTGTAAGTTAATAGGAGAGGAGAAAACGGATTTGATACCAGTCGGGCTGTGGTGGCTACTTTAATTTCTATTAGTAAGCAGCTCTTTGGAGACCACAAGGTAAGTCACCATCCAGAGCTCCTGCACCGTCCTTTATCAAAGAGAAAAGCAGCATCTGCTTTGGATAGGCTCACTGAATAGATGCTTTAACCGGACAGATACTGGAAAAAAATTTGGCATCTTTGCCTCAAAGTTTTGTTATCTGTCTTCATAGCTCCCAATGCAGCTTGTAAGAGAAGATGGAGGTTTCTTGTGTTAATCTTCTTAAAATATATTTTCCTACTCTTTTTCTCTCCTCTGGATGGCCCCTCAAAATGATGTCTAAACTACTGTAATTGTTATGAAGTTTAGAAAATATTTAGGCTTCATCAGCTTATTTTGGATCCTCCTTTCCTGACGTTTCTGTCTGTTTCAGTTTGAAGATCTGATCTTTTCCTATGTATTAATCTGACTCATCCTGTCAGATGGCCATTTTAAAAGGTTTCTGATTTGTGTGGCTTTAGTACATCTGTTGTTCCAACCAATCACAAGTTAGAGAAATCTTTTAGACTTTAGAAGGCTTTCTCCACCTCCCAGTCACATACTTCTACCAACACCTTCATTCAGAAAGGCAGAAAGCAGCTTGAACATAAGTGGTACTTGACCGAACAGTTGAGATAACTGTATGTTTTGATTTTGTTCTTTACATGGTTCTTTTGTAAAACTAATGAGGAACAATTAAGGTAACAAAGGAACTTGCTTTCCTCCAGGAATGCAGATCTTTTCTCTATTTGGGTGCCAACTAGTCTGCTTCCCTTGTCATTTTCTGTCTCCACCCCAGTTTTCAGGGTAGAAAACTCTGAGTCATTGCTGATAAAACAAGCAGGAAAGTTAACTATATTGTTACCATTTATCAGCTTTCTATATGAGGGGAGTGTATCTAAACTGATTTAACGGGGTTGTCCCTCAACACTCTGCTAATGTTGCATCTGAGATAGTTTTGACACATTATTCCACTTTTAAGACTATGCTTGGGATGAGAAAGTAGAAAATTCGATCACCAAGGGCAGTAACTTGGAGCGATTTTGAACCCAGGTCTGCTTTTGTTCCCCTCTTTGCCTCTTAACCTTTTTTCCCCCCCTTACCTAGAAGACAGAGTCGTAGAATCATAGAATAGTTTGGATCAAAGGGAACCTTTAACTCTTATCTAGACCAGCTCCCCTGCAATGAGCAGGGACATCTTCATCTAGAACAGGTTGTTTAGAGCTCTGTCCAGCCTGACCTTGAATGTTTTCAGGGATGGGGAATCTATTGACTTCTCTAGGCAACCTGTTCCAGTGTTTCACCATTTCTTCCTTATATCTTCTCTAAATCACTCTCTTTTAGTCTAAAACCGTAACCCCCCGTCGTGTTGCTAGAGGCTCTATTAAAAAGTTTGTCCTCATTTTTCTTACAATCTCCTTTTACATATTCAAAGGTTGCAATAAGGCAACCCTAAGCCGTGTCTTCTCCAGGCTGAACAACACCATTTCTCTTAGTCTGTCTTCATAGAAGAGGTGCTCCAGCCCTCTGGGCATTTTTGTGGCCCTCATTTTGTTGGACCTGCTCCGACAAGTCCATGTGCTGAGGGCCCAGAGATGAATGCAGGACTCCAGATGGGGTAAGGACAAGACACTCTCCAGCTGAAGTGCATGCTCTGAAACTATCAATCTCTGATGAATATGGGATCTGCAGAAAGGAAATAGATACTTATTGCAGGAGTGACACAGGATTCAGCTCTTTTCGTATAATTCAGAATTTGGCTCATTTCTATATATGATATTTGGGGCAATGTAGGTTTGGGAGTGCATCTATTCCAAACACAGCCTGTTATAGACAGTGCTGGATCCTGTGAGCTCCTGACAGCTAAATGGTTAATCTTTTCAAAGTGGAAGTAACAATTCTGTCTCATACGGAACACTGGACTTGTAATTCAAAAGACCTGACAAATTTAGAGAGGATTTTGTTCACGTGTTTGAAGAAACTGACATTTTTACAATCTCGCCTGGAATCGTCTTCTAGGATAACATTGAAGGGATCAAAGTAAACACATGTAGGAACCTAATAAAACCAAATGTCCCAAAAGATAGGTCAACTAACTTTCTACTTCACAGTTTGACTTTAAATGGGATTCCCATTCAATAATTTTGTGAAAAGAATGACGGACTGAATTTCTGTAGCCTAAAATGAATGCTGCCAGGACACTGCAGTGATATGTTAAGGGAAGGGAGAATAAGACAGAGCTTCCAGGACTCCAAAATGATGTGGGAAACAGGAAATAACTAGGAAGTGATTAGAAAACTTTTTCTATGGACATATTAATTGAGACAAAAATACAAGTGAGCTCTTCTGCGTCACAAAAGAGAGCTGCAAACAGATCAGAAGTCCTCATGTCCCCTCCTTTAAACTACTTACTACGTTCAAGGTGTCTTCTCAATAAGTAGTCAGTGTAACTAGATCAGGGCATCTGGAAGTGTTTTATATGTATGTTTCAAACTTAAAGTTTACCCAGGAACTGGAAAAGGTGGCCTGGGGAGTATGTCCTTTAATTAATATCTCTATAATGACCAAGAAACAGTAACAGAAAAGGGAATCATCTAACTTGCCCTGTGGGACACAATCTGCAAGACTGGGGGTTGTTCAGCTCCTGCCCAAGCTGTCTGGCACATATGCTGTGAAAACAAGTGTCAGCTAATGGAGCATGCCCTCATGCTCAAGGAGAGAGCAAAATGCAAAATGCATTGCGCTGCATGTCCCAGTGGAACTGGGCTCTGGACAGTTGGAGACCTACTGCCATGGACAGGCTGTGCTCAAAGTGTCCACCAGGTGTTAACATTCAATATCAATCTGTCATTTCCCTTATTTTCCCTTAAAGGTGATTCATCTGTTTGAGAGCTGTCATTCCAAAATGATGCTTTCTTGGGTATTCTCACTTACTTAGAGAAAAGGACATCTATCCTCCTTTTGAGTAGGATCACTGCTGCATCCAAGTTGATCACAATCAAACAGTCTGTCTATATTATAGACAAAAAACCAATAACCTTGGATGAAATGGATCATCTTGACAACAGAAAATTTAAAAAGACTTTCTCCAAGAAATTAGCCTGAAATCTACACCATAGGAATAGGGTTAAAATCAGAGGTGAATGATATTAAACTTCCCTTGTTCATTGCCCCAGCTGCAAGAGTCTTGCAGTGATTTACCTAGTAAGACAAGGAATTACTGGAACTGGTCCAACTCTACCACGCAAAACAGCTTAAAAAGCAAAAGCATCGTTTGTGGCAATTTTTCTGAACTTCCAGAAAGACTCTCATGGAACCTCAAAGGTGAAATGATCTAACAGAAATGTGAAATTGTTTTGAAAATGAAACCCCCACATTTTACACTAAGTGGAGCTAGGAAATAGGACCCAAAACACCTTTCCTCCTCCTGCTCTGACAGAAAGTGGTTAATTGCTATATTTGGTGAGAAAATGTATTTAAAAGCATAAAATTGAAGGTTTAATTATATTTGGTATGTGTTACTGGCAGAGCTTCATGAAATGATCAACAATTATCTTTCTCATCCATCAAGTGCTCAGGGATCACACAAGGACAGGGAGTAGAAATATGAAGTAAGCTGTGCCAAAAACATAAAAATGTGTTGTTTCTCTTGTAGCTTTCTTCATTTTTTCCCCCACATTTTCCATGCACATCATTCAAATTAAAGTGGGTTTTTTCAGCATAGCTACTTTCCCACTTATCTGGAAGCAATCAACTCCACAAAACCTTTTGAGCATCAAACTCGCTACAGGACACAGTGGTGTCTCATTTTAAACCAAGAACAAATTAACGCATTCCAATTTAACTCCAGCACTTGATTAACCCAAAATGAATCAAAAAATGCTGCTCATTGACATGCAAACCCATCTTTATTATATTGCTACTCGTAAAACTTCATATGCAATGGCACAACTCTGCCAAAACATTCAGACAACAAAAACCAGCCTAATTTCAGATATTTACACATGTTTCTGAAAGACTGAGATATTTCTTGCCTACAACCCAACTTTAATTAGTGCTAAAATTACAATACAATGCATCCCATCAAAGTAGGCATGCTATTTATAGCTGCATATTTAACTCTTGGGTTGTCAGGTGCTCTGTACATTGGGATCACTAACATCCTGTTTAGCTAAGAAATTCATTGTTCAGTGCTTAAAACACAGCTGGAGGGGCATGCACAATATGCCATGCTGTGAATGCCACTGGAAAGATGTAACTCGTGAACGGTGGCTTTATTAGTACTTACACGCTTATATATTTACTTTTTGATTATTTCTCGTTGAGGTACTCGGCCTATTTGTGAAGGACAAACAGTAGAAAGCTTGATGCTGCTAACAGATGTGTATGCACTTAATGGGAAAATCCATTACCTCAAGGAAGGGCTGAGATTTCTGTGGGATTCTACAAAAGGCTAAGCTTTTGGCATTTATATAAAAGTCTCAGAAGAGCAGTTATTTGTTGTTTATTATGAGGGGATATTTGGAATGGTAGCTTGAGGCCGGGTGTGTTCTAAATTCATCACATAACACGCACAATTTTAGTTACCCACAGGGGATCACAGCTTGAGCACCAGTGTTTGGTGTTCCAGCCTGACCACCATAACCAAAGCACAGCCCTTCCTGCTAACACCATCCAAAACTGGAATTCAGAGAGGTGGGGCAGCATAATGGAAATGTTCACTGCCACAACACAGTGCGTGGTCTCATCAAGCACAGAGAGAGAGAGTCAATGGTTGCAAACCACTTGGGAATTTAGTTTTGTCCACGTTTTATTGAAGACTCTTCTCAAGCAGAGGGAGCAGGTAGCAGGGTGAAGGGATGAAGAGCTCCTTTAACTTCTGTGCCTGAAATCTGTTTGTCCCCAGTTGCCACCTTGAAAGCAATTCACTCAGGTGCTTTCATGTAGCTGGGATGAACAGGTACACAAAGACGTGGCAAAGTTGCACTCGACGTACAGGTGACACAGAGCCCTGCCTCCACCATGTAATGAGGGACGTATAGCAGATATTTTGACCTGAGTGTTGCGTGGTGCCAACTTCCACTTGCCATGTCAGATATGCTATTAGCACTGCTTAGGTTTAAGGATCTCAAGTTTATGCCAGTGAGTGCTGGTCAGATAACAATGATGAGATGCTTTGAAAACAAATCTGTATCTTCTATTTTTAAGGACAGAATAATCCAATGGCAATTCCACAAAGTAAAAATTAGAGGGTCTGACTGACCGAAAGAGCTATATTCAAAGGTCACTGCATTGTTAATAGAAAGCTTGAATAACAGCAAGGAAAAAACCTGTGAAATACCCAATAACTCAGATGAAAAAACAAATATAGGGTTATAGACAACAGAAGCATGAGGCATGATCCCAATACATAGGCTTCCTTTCAAAACTGGATGTTTGCTTGCAGATATCCACTAAAAGCCCACACATTAATTACAAAGGAAAAGAGATAAGAGTTCAATTCATTTAGTTCTTTTGTTTTGGGCATTTCATGGCTGTCAGTTTGAAATTTTGAAAGAGGCCCACATTGAAGATAACCCTATAAACAGGGTAACTTGGCACTTAAAAAAAAAAAGGGCTAAAAAAAAAAGGTAAACTTTCCCCACATATGGTTCTAACAGATGTGGTTTTAAATTACCATTGGGACATAATAATGTTTTTTGAATAGACTGAATGTTAAATAGTTGGCTCTTCCTATGTGACAGACATTAACGCTCAGTGGTTTAAGCAGAAAACTCCCCATTTGTGTCTTTAGCTGGCAAGTACTTCATTTTCAGCCCACGCCGGTCAGTATGATTTAATACCTTGGCCTGATGTCCCTCTCACCAGCAAGAAAAAAGATAAAATAGGATTAAAGACATGAAATAAAACAAAACCAGGCAACATCACCCCCCCCCCCAGCAGCCAATGCCAGGCTCCTGCATTGTTCCTTACACAGCAACTCCCACAGCCCTGCAATGGGAACTCACTGGAGATGACAGCTGAGGAAGAAAAACATTAAATAATTCAAAGCCACTAACATGAAGTCTGATGTAGGTATAAAAATAGTTACAAAACACCACTCTACATGTTTTTATTATAGGAACTTTGACTTACTTGGAAACATCAAGAAAACCTATGCCACTCCCAGCCTCACACACTCAATTAGTCCGGCAGTGGAAATGACATCCATTTCCAAACCAGCCTTCAATTTTCATGGCCATTTTGTACTTCTGCACTGGGGGAGCCAGCACTGTTCCACAGCAGGAGTGAAAAAGCCTGATCCAGAGACCATTAAAACCAACAGGAGCCTTTGAATTAACAGTAATGATTCTTGGATCTGGCCCTGGTTTAGGTTAAAGTGTTGTGGTGCTTTGGGGATTGAAACAAGATTGAATGGGAATGGCTTTTGTTATCTCCAAAAAATCTTTGTTGCTGGGAGTGTCCACTTTCAAATACTCAGGCTGCCAAGGCAGTGCACATTTAAAAAAAAGGCCTTAATGAAATTCCTAATAAGGAAACATGATGGCCAGGTGAGCTACCACATAGTCTGTGTAAAATCAACTCCAGGTGTTTTCATTTGAGCAGACGGAAGGAGAGAGACAAACAGGAGTATTGACATATGAAGAACATATGCCCCCAAACACACATATTAGATTGGGCAGCTTTGCTGGGGCTGGGTATCCTGATTTTATTGATTTATGTATTTCATGCACAGCAGAGATGTTACAGACTTCCATGCTCTGAAATGGAGGGTGGGAAACAAACAACAAAGGAAAAGAAGAATCAAGAGTCTTCAGTGCACAGAGCACAAGAGAGCACTGACTGCAGGAATCCAGCTCTAATGATGAAAGAGCTGGTAGAGGTCCCTCTCTTCCCCGTGTTCCCCCATTTTCTCACCCCCCTAGAAGACCCACTTTTCTTCCCTAGTATCAGCTTCTGATATCCCCTTCTTCTCTGTTACCATCTTCTCAACTAGATGCTTGCTGTGTCTGATAATCTCTGGAGAAGACATCAGCCAAAATTAATAAATCCATAAAATTCAACAAAACATTAATTATGCAGAAGGTATAAAAGAATACAAAACAAAGTGATGCAGGTGTACAATAACGTTGCTCTCCAGAGCCCATGATCAGCAGCATTCGGCACAGAAAGCCACAAACAGATGACATTTTAAAGCATATGGGGAGTGTGCAGGGCTGCAAGCAATGGTTTGTACCTTCTATACGAGTCATTTGTGCATCCCTCCAATCCCAAATAAGATTGTGAACAGCAGCAACAATAATAAGCCATAAAAGCTAAGCCCTAAAGACAGCCCTGTTCAGGTAGAACCAAGTGCTTGCCAGCAAACGGGGCTCTAAGTGACAGGCAGGTGGCTTTGTCTGCTCACACTTTCTTGTGAGATAAAAGCAAAGCCAAATTTACCAAGAGAGTAGCAAAAGTTTCCAAATCCCAGGTGTCTTTGCAGGGCATCATGAACACAAGAGGGATTTTAGGATAGAAAGGAGATGGAGGTACGGGGGAAACATGTCAGGCTGTGAGAAAATGATCATTAAGTTGTCCCTTGGTATCAGGATTCTGGTGCTCCAGCATGGGGGAAGCAAGGGCATAATTTGCTGTTTTGGGGAAGAGCAAACACTGGCTAGAAAGAAGTATAAGAATAAAGACTGTTAGATGCTGACAATGAGAAGTAAAAACATTTGAGCAATGGACAACTTCACAGTCGGATGTCACAAGACAGGCAGGCTGGTTGTTCTTACTTTATAAAAAGGGTATTTTATTGGTTATATTTTTGTTCAGATTATCCCCAGGACAAGAATAAAAGTCAAAATGAGAGCCTGTTTCATGGCTGGGCTTTCTGATTCTCTCACGAAGCCTCCAACCATTACACTACAACCTACTTTCACAGTACTGAGTAACAAGCTGGGTGATAAAAACATCAGATGAAATTCAGTATCAATAAAAGCAAAGTAATGTATAAAGGGAAAAACAATTCTAACAGTGCATACATAATGTGGGCTCTAAATTAACTGGTGCCACACAGAAAGCTGGCTGAGGAATCTCCATGGGATGTCCTCTACAAATACTGGCTCTCTGCTCACGCCAGTTAAATGCGCAGGGAAAATTTTGAAATACATCAGGGAAAAAGTAGACAATGAAAGGAGAAAAATCATAGAATCATTTGTCTTGGAAAAGACCTGTAAGATCATTGAGCCTAACCATTAACCTAGCACTGCCAGGCCCACCACTAAACCATGTCCCTAAGCATCACATCCGTACACTTACTGAACACTTTGGGGCATGGTGATTCCACCACTCCCTCAGCAGCCTGTTCCAAAGCTTGATCCCCCCTTCAGTGAAGAAATTTTTCCTAATATCTGATCTAAACTTTCCCTGGTGCCACTTGAGGTCGTTTCCTCCTGTCTTGTCACTTGTAACTTGGGACAAGACATTGACCCCCATCAGGCTACACCCTCCTTTCTGGCAGCTGTAGGAAATGATAAGTTCCCCCCGAGCCTCCTTTTCTCCAGACTAAATATATTATGGGATGATGTTTTACGAGGTAACATGCATTTCTGTCTTAATGCTGCATACATTTTGGGTCTACCCATCTCTAAAATACAGAGAATTAACAAAGACAGAGGAAAAGGCTGCAAAGATTATCAGGAATATGGAAAGACTTGCAGAATAGATAAAGTAGAGAGGGGATTTTCAGCTTGGAATACAAAAAAAACCCCAAAGAGTAGAAGGAATACATCCTGCTGTATAACCCACAAAGTAGGAGTCATCTAATGAAATTACCAAATTGTGAGGTTAAAGCAGAAAACCAGGAAGGCTTATTCACTCATTGCATGATTTTAAATTTTGAAACTTTTTCTTGTGGCAATCACAACTATATGCTGGGTTTAAAAATAATCTAGCAAATCATTAGAGGACAACTGCTTCAAGGCCTACTGAGCAGGATGGTTCAAAAGGCTATCTTGAAGATAGAAGACCGTAATGAAAAAGTGCACTCTGTATTTTAACATGAATAAAATTAGACTTCATATCAGTACAATAAAACTGCTGTAAATAGTTGGCAATCTAGAAAAATCTCCTGGGTCATGGGACTAGCCGAAACCCTCATCACCTCCACAAAGCTGGTTGTACCCCCTTCTCTCTCTCTTCTCCATGGCAGATGCTTCCAGCGCATTGAATCAATGTAAGTCCCTAAGTTCTCAGAAAAAAAAAAAAACCAAAACCCCAAGCAAAACATAGAGCTTGGTTTGTCCTGGGTTGCTAAATTAAACTGTACAATCCTAGAATCACAGAATGGGTTGGGTTGGGAGACACCTTAAAGACCATCTAGTCCCAGCCCTCTCTGCCATGTGCAGATACACCTCCCACCAGACCAGGTTGCTCAGAGCCCCATCCAGCCTGGCCTTCAACACTGCCGGGGATGGGGCTGCCACAACAGCTCTTGGCAACCTGTGCCTGTGTCTCACTATCCTCACAGTAAAGAATTCCTTCCTAATATCTAATCTAAATCTGCCCTCTCTTAGCTTAAACCATTACCCCTTGTCCTACCTCTACATGCCCTTGTCAAAAAGGCATAAATTACAGGACATATTGTGAGGGAGTCAAAGGACAGGAGCTGCGGAGAGAGGACATTGGGATGGAGGAGAGGGGGAGAGCAGGACCCTTCTCCCTCCATGCCAGTGGGTCCTGAGGTTGGCTCTGATGTGAAACTGCAGCCTGAGAGGTCACCTGTGATGATGATAACAAAAGAAAAAAGCTGGTCACATCAAAATCCAATTATCTATTCTTTCAGTTTTCTGGTTTTTTTCCCCCTTATTTTTTTGGCTCTGATTTGTGATAACAGTTGCTGTTACAATAGAATGCTGCTATACTAAATAAACATTCCTCTGTTAGCAGGACACTGAACCTGAGGGTGAGATACATGGGAATTTGTGTGATTGCTCTGTCAGTGCAAGATCTCCTGAGATTTCTTTGGGTTTAATCCCGTCCTACAAATCCTGCAATGCTGTATCACTTTGATGTGGCTTTGTGGGATTCTCATTACTTGTATTCACTTTGGTTTCCAGGAAGCTTGAGATTTCATCATCTGCTAACATATGCTGAAATGCATGTGTCAGTTTTATAATAAATTTCCAATATAAAAAAAATCTATAAAACACACAACTATGAAATTAGTTTGTAACACAATCTCCAGTTCTCCATTTATTAGGGAAAGGCAAAGTTGGTAGTGCTGTCAATTATGGGAAGAGCAAGGCAGCTTTAATAATAAAACAGCATTCACAGTTTCTTATAACTGTACTAAGCAAATTGTTTGGCCTGAAAATTTCCATGCCAGCTGTCTGCCTCAGGCTGAAGTTTTTTGGAAAATTTCAGTCAAAACAGTTCAGCAGATTCTGAGAACAAGGCTAAGGAAAAATATGTTGTTTTACTCACGTGAAAAAAAAAAAAAGAAAAGAAAGCCTTTAGCTTTCTGTGTAAAACCTCCTCTGGGATTTTTAGGACTTTAGAGGAAGGACTTGAAATTTGCCTGGGAGAGGACTGTTTTTCTTCTAATGAATTTTGTGTGCATCTGTGTGAATTAAGCTAAGTTTAGACATCTTTGATAAAAACACTTGCTACATGCTCCTGGGTGCATTTGTACATATTTGTCAGCTTCCATCACTTACATTTTTACCTGTGTATGACTAAACAAGATGTTTTACTCTCTGGGAAGTGCCAGGTCTGCATCCAAGTATCAGAACTGCAATCAGAGATGCTCTCTGGTTCTTGGCATGATCTCAAGCGGGTAGGAGCTGAATGAAGCTGGGATGAGAGACTTGGAGAGCAGGGGTTAGAGGGATGAAAATGGGGTTGCAGAAAGGAGATGGATGGGGGGGGGGCACGAGGAGAGGACCAGACTGAGTGGGATGGACTAAGGGATCTGTTTAGAGGAGCAGAGTACTCTGTTAAACTAAGCCATTGACACAGAGGGAGATCAAAATGAGGCAGTGTCACAAGCTACCAGCTCTTGGACGACTCAGTAAAACCAAAAGAAATCAACAAAAACTAGACTAATAGAGCAATAATATTATTTAAAAGTATATATTGGAGACTCATAATTTAAGTAAAAAACACAATAAAAGTTACCTTAATCAAGTGTCTGAATAATGAAACAGTCATTATTCATAAGACAGTGTTTTATCTAGGCCAGCCTGGAGATGAAGCAATGAGAATGAGGAATAGGAGAGGAGGTTTACAATCCCTCTCTCACCGGTTGCAGAGCTGGAAAGTTTGTAATGACTAAGCAGAGGATTGTGGAATGAAGGCGAATGTGTTTTAGATTAAGGCATCCAAATGATGCCCCAAGACTGTGGGCAATGCTGGGCAAGTCCCTTCAACCCAGCATTTCATAATTGTGTCAGAGTGTGTTGCAGCCTCTGGATGATCATCTTGACAGCTCAGAGTCTCATCTGCTGAAATGTCAAACACCCACAGCAGCAATTAAAGGCTGTATGAACTTTGCATTGTTCTAGCACCACCGTAAGGAAACACCGTAAGTAATCCCCAATAACAGCTCTGTCTGCAGGAACGCATCGGCCAGCTGGCCCTTGAGATTGTTATCTGCTTTCTAGAACAAAAATCTGTGCCAAAAAGCTGATCCCACCTCAAACCCAGCTGCACAAAGGGTAATTTTCTAGAAATAGCAGCATTTGCTGGTTCTGGACCGACAGGATCCTTGCTGCCCACAGCCCAACCACCTAAATGCTGTTTGTATCAACAGGCAGAAAGCAAATTCCAGTGTCTCTAATTGTCTGTCAGTTTTTCCAACCACTTCTGGCAGTCACTTCTACAAGCTTTTTGACTAATCAAACTTTTCCCTCCTATTCTTCTTTATGTTACAGAGGTAAGGATTAAATGGTTTTTATCATCCAAAGGCACACAGGTAGTTAAAAAGGAACTAGCAGAATATTGAAAACTTTCCATTATAAAATTTGGGAGTTCAGTTCATTTATAAGATTGGGCCATTTATGGCCAGGTGACCCAATGGAAGAGATGGTTTATGAATTGCTGGCCTCCAGGACTTTGTTCTTATGTGAACAGAGAGTACTTGAAGATGCTCCTGCCCAGGAAATGAATCCTGGCTTCTCTTATACTCCATACAGCATGATATCATAGAATCATAGAATATCCTGAGTTGGAAAGGATCCACAAGTTTCAGTGGGTCCAATTCCTGGTATAGAAAACCAAGATTGCTTTTATGAATAGACTCAATATTCCCCAGAAGGAACACGCCCAGACTGGATTTTGTAAAGCAATTTTAAGATTTTCAGTACAGTTATTGGAGTTTGAGGAGGAGACAACAAAGCCTATGAGCCCTTATTGCATACATGATGCAGGATGGACTAAAACAGTAAAAGAGGATTTAATCTTCTGTTTTCTAACTTTTGACTGTATAACTAATCAATCTCCGGAATACTTTGAAGGCTCAGCGTGTGCAAACACATGTGCAGGTGAGTGATACAGCTTCTACTCAGTGTTTAAAGATAAAACTGCACTGAATAATCACCTAAAACCTAAATCAATGGGCAGCCAGACATCTCCTGCTCTCACGTTTGCGGTTGCTGCTGGGGTTGCACATCTGCCACCAATGCCTTAGCGGTGATTACAGTAGAGGAGCAGTGTTCTGGACTGCAGTGGTTATCCTAGACCATAGCAAATGCTACTTCACTAAAACATGGAGCTGTCTGTGAAATCTCACTGAACCATCCCCATTTAAATGAACTGATAAATGCAGCTCAGTGAGCCCCTCCACCTAAATCAACCATCAGAAAGTCGTCTCTTCTTCTTCCTTCTTTCCCCCACTTAAAAAAAGAACAAGAATTGTGTCACATCCTAGAAAGCAACTCCTACTTGGAAAAGGAAACTTATCTGTCAGCCCTATTCCATTTCATAATGCACTTTCCCCCTTCTGGCTGCCAACACACTGGAAGAACAGAGAAATCTGTGCCTGCTTTCACAGACATTTTCCCATTCAAAAGATCACCTCTGCTGATACCCAGCAGGACAACATGTGATGAAGTTTGAATCCCCCTACAGCACAAACGGTTTCATTCCCAGCGATTTGGTATAAAGGCAAAAGGATTTTTGTAACGCTCAAACTTTCCAAAATTTGAACTTTCTGTAAGAAGTGTTTGTCACTGCACACAGACAAGGAAACATGCCCTCCTAGTCACATTTCAAGTCTGCCTCTACAGATGCTCCAGGGAGAGCGATGTTGAACAGCTGGCAAAAAAATTCATGTATTTCTAACAAAATTGTTTGTCTATCAAGTGAAGCAAGGATGAAACAGCACAGAAGAATGAAAATTGTACATTTATTCCTGACTACTATCAGTCCTATAGTCACACTAGAGCACCACTCGTCACGTTATGCTGACATAATTAAGATATAAATTTCTCCGTGATTCTTCTTCCTTTTAATCTAGAGCAAAGAGAAAATACACGTATATACTTATGCTTTTAAAAAATCTTACATTATAAGACTTTTTTCTCTGAAACAAAGTGGTCAAGGATCCATGAATACCCAATTCACTGGCAAGTGGTGCAAGTTACTCTGTCAAAGTACCCAGTACGCCAATCTGTCGGTTCAAAGCAGAAACTGAGTATTTTAGCTTTTAGTTACAATAAGCTATGCTGATAGACCTTGTAACAGGGCAGGTAACAGCCAGTCTTTAAATCTGAATTGACATTGATTTACAGAGTTTCATTTCTCTGAATCAAATCTGAGAGAGAGCGAGTTTCAAGCTACTTCACCTCTTGAAATTACAACTACACATTTCTTAAACACAGAAGAATTTGCTTTAAAAAAAGAAAAAATAAAATCTCAACTGCCTACAGAGGTAAGATAAAAGGGAAAAGTGATGTTAAAGATATCAAACTAGCAAGTTTTTGTTTATTCATCTTTTTTAATTCTGCTTTTCCCTTCCATAAATTTTTAAAACCACCCTGATTTGAAATCCTAATAATAAATATGCCACGCAACATTCCTCCTGTCAAATCTCTCTCTTCGTGGTATTACTGCAATATTTGTAACTTTTGATCTGGAAACATCAAGTTACATAAGATCATAGTTCTGCTTCTTGCAAAGATGTGATTCTGTCAGAAAATGAACCATTGAAGCAGGAACTCAACAGAACTGGAAATGACTTTCCCAGGGAAAAGGTAGTTCTGCTTAAGCATCTCAGCTATTTTAAAGTGCAAGAACTCAATGTTTTATTCTCCTGAGCAGAGAAATGGCAAGCTACCAGGTTAAAAATAATCAGAGTAGGCTCTTAATTGGAATAGTGTGCATGTTGTAGACAGAATGAAATAACATTTAGTTATTATGCACTCCAGGAAACCAATAAAATAAAATAAAATAAAATAAAAAATTCACTTTGTAAAACAAAAAGAACATTTTCCCTTGCCAGCATACTATCTGCTCACCAAAACAAAAGGAAAACATCTATTTTAAATGAGTCAAGGAAAATAATTAAGCTACATGGACTTAAAATTGCAGAGTCTTCTCAGCCCAAATCTCAGTTCTTCCCCAGAGCCACTGAAATCAGGGAGATGTATCTCTTTTTCCATCCATGTAGAAAAATAAATCAGGGGGAGGGGGGGACTATCTCCCCCCACAACCCAAACCAGATGAGCGTCTTTACCCTCATCTCTCCAAAATTTTTCCCTGCCCTTTAAAAATCTGAGAAGGCAAATTCTCCCCAGGAAAGCCTTCCTAAACCAGGACCCCTTGCTTATAAGAAAAGGAAACTATGAAGCTAACTTCTGCATCTCCTTTTGCCTTTTACCCCTTTCCTTGCCAAAGAACCTGAGAACCTTTTTCCATGTTAATGACCCTCTTTCTTCCCCAAAACACGACATTTCTTCTCCAGATCATGCACATAAATAACAGATGGATTGAAAATCTCCCCTTGTGAAGATGTGTACACATTAACGCACGTATGGACGAAAAGGGAGGGTGAGGCACACAGGCAGAGTCGCTGAAAAGATACAGTGCATCTCAGTGCAGTGGCAGTAATTCCCAATCTTGGGGATTTTTTTGAAGGGGAAAAAGGGGAAAAGAGTGAGACAGGTTGTCTGCAAAGGCACCTCCCCTCCTCCCCTGCCCCAGTTGTGTGTGCAGACCCCTTTCCCAGGATGGTGGGTGCAGAGCAGTGGTCCTGCTCTCAAGGGAAGAACAACACAGGCTACATTTTCAGGTGCCTGGGAAATGCCCGGCCACACACCGTGACCTCACGATCCCCTCCCTGCCCCCAGACCTGCTGCAAACTAGCACAGATTTTCTTCAGCCACGCACTGACTTGGGGATTGCATTCTCAAGAGATCATGGCAGCAAAGAATTCTCCTGGCCGCAAACCAGCCCACTCCAGCAAACACTGATCCAGCAGCGTGGCAGAGTCTGGAAGCTGGGAATTTCACAAGGAAGGGCAGCTCGCAATGGCCACAAACGAGCAAATTCCTATAGCCTTGTAACACAGGCAGAGCCGAGCGAGCTGCTGTGAAGTCTTGCTTCGCTGCAAAACAGTGCAAGACGTGCGTCTTCCTCCCTTTATGCTCCCCCCGCACCGTACTAAATATACATATACATATATATATATATATTTATATATATGTACACATACTCCTTGTTTTTTCCACCCAAGCCTATAAAAGTGCTACAGGCAGAGGCACTAAGTGGGAGGCGCCTGGCACTGAAGAGGCCAATGAAATAAATTAAATACAAATCACTGGCTCAGCCCCAGCCTCCCCCAGCTACCAGGGGAGCGGTTGGGGCTCCCGATGGCCAATCCCCGGCTCCTGCCAGAGCCAGAGTTCGGGTGGCACAGGGGGACTGCTGGCATAGTATAGGTGTGTATATATGTTAAGCCTTGGGTGTTGCAGGCACATATGGTGCACATGTTGGGAGCAGAGCACTTTCCATAGGAGGGGAGGGGATACCCTACTAGTAGGCAATTTTATTAGGGTCAGCGAAGCAGAAAGAAATGGCGTTGGGATAGGCTGGGAGCTGCCAAGTTCCCCTGCCCATCTCCGGCGCCCCAGAGCAGGGAGCAGCACACTAACAACTTGCCAGGCTACAGCAGAAGTTTACCTATAAAAAGCACACAGACAACTTCCAACTTCAAAGACTTGCTCTCATTTTCTCATTTTATGGCCCTCCCTTCACCTGAGACTTTTCTCAGGGAAAAAAAAAAAAAACCCCAGGAAAAAGATGCAGCTGTAAATTCAAGGTGAGGCTTCACTGCAAAAAGTTAAGGAGGAAGATAGGGTTGAAGCAGAGAGACTAATTTTTAGTTCAGCTCACGAGTTTGGTGTTTTGCCTTTTTATTTATTATTTTTAAATCATAAAAAAATTGAACATTCCAGGAAAAACCATGAGCAAATACCTTCAAGATGCAGAAAGGTCTTGCCTGTCTGTTCAATGAACATTTAATCATCTCTGTTTTGGCTGTATGAAAAATGTGTTTCAGACTGTGTATCCCATAAAACAAGGCAGTGGCATAAATATGGTTTTTTGGTTGGGTTTTTTCGGTTTGGTTTTTTTTTTGTTTGTTTGTTTGTTTTCAAATCATGTGCTTACATGGTTGTAACCACCATGAATTTCTAAGCATGGTCATGACAAGAAAGTAAATAAATACTGCCTTGTGAGTACTTTTACAGTTTGGGGGGGCTAATTATTATTTTTTAAAGATTTTTCATTCCTTAACTACCACTTCTTTTGAAGTAAAATATCACAGCTATTTTACACTATATTTTCAATCAAAACAACTCCCAGGAAATAAATGCCCTTTGGTAGCAGCCTAGTTTTAGGTTCAACAGCCCAAATTTGTATTTGAGAATGGAAATTGCTGAGAATACGAGCAGGAGTCTGAACCACTGCATTTCTTCCAGGCACTCCAGCATCTTTTCTCCAACACCACACTATTTGGGCGAGCTTTTAATCCTGGCAGGGCATGGCTGGAAGCAGGGCTTTAACATTTAATGCCTAAGAAACAGACTTGTCACTCAACTTGCAGTCAAGCGCATTTCTTTTTTCTGCTTTTTGGTGGAGGCAAACCCACCTTTCCCTGGAAAATGGGAGACCCCATCCTCACCCCCGATTCTAGCACAGATCCAAATGTAAACATACACACACACACACTCCCACCACGCACCACCCTGCAGCAGGACATGAGTATGGGGGGTTCAGACAGAGCCAAAGGAGCCTTGTGAGCTGAGAAATACCAAGGCACTTCTTTCTTATTCTATTTTTTTCTCCCTCCTCTCCTCCCTGTTTTTACTATTACATAAATAACACCGTTTGATCTTAAAGCTGCATCCTTGCTCCAGTGCCTCCCAATCTGCACTGCTGCCTTCCCCCAGCACAGCCGCACCGCTCGGGGTGCAGAGGGAAGGGTCGGGGAGGGGGAAGGTTGGATGGGAGAATCCACTCCGAACATACCCTGAAGCAAGGTTTTGGCAGTCTGGGGGTGTCTGATCCCCCCCTCCCCAGCCCGGAGCTTCCCTCAGCATCTTTGCCTCCCTCCGAATTGCTGCAAACTGTGTGAGGGGAGGGCAGGGAGCTGGGCAGGAGGGAAGGATGGATGCTGGGGAGGGAAAACCAGGGATTCACGGAGCTTCTCCCCAGCCCCAGCCTGTGTGCCTGGCTGTTTGGTGGGAAGAGGGAAGGGGGAAGGGAAAATTAAAGAGAGTCTATGGCATAAATACACTTTTCAGAGGAAAAAGCGAAGCTTACCATGTCTGCAGCTTCCCCCCACCGAAATGCCACTTCTGTGTCCAGCGATCCCAAAGTGGAAACTACAGGCAGGCACCGGAGCTCATCTCCGCAGGCAGCTCAGAGATACACCGTTGCCACCCCCAAAAATCAAAATCAAAATAAATTTAAAAAAAAAAAAAAAAGAACAGCGTCTGGTCCAGCTTCTTTCCTGACAGGAATCGTCCTGGTAGGACTGCCCAAAATAAGCAGCTGCAATCCAAAGGCTTTATTTAAAGCTTCCCCCCTCCTCCTCCCTCTCTCCGTGCCTCGCTCGCTCTCTCCCTCTCGCTGTTACACACAGAGAGAAAGAGAGACACACACAGGTTACATGAATGGGAGGCAGGAGCCGGCGCTCCCGGCTGGAATGACAGGCGCACATGCGGCTGCCGGCTGCCCACCCCAGCGGCGTGGGAGCAGCTCGGACACGGCCTGCGGATGCGTGGAAAGGGGCATGGGGTGGGAACGGGCATGGGGTGGCATGGGCATGGACATGGCACAGGCGTGGAGCAGGGGAGGGCACAGACATGGGCACAGCATGGACGTGAGGCTGAGGAAAATATAGACATGGGCATGGTCAGGACACGATCACAGAACAGACATGGGCCGGGGATGTGCATAGACACGGGCATGGCATGGGCGTGGGGAGAACATGGACACTGGAATGAGATGGGAATAGGCACAGGCATGGGCATGATGCAGTCCTGGCATAGGCATGGATCAGGGGAGGACGCAAACATAGGCATGGCATGGGCATTGGGAGAAGGGCATGGGCATGGCATGGGCATGAAGGGGATTTGGGCATGCACACAGGCATGCATGGCATGGAGAGGGGATGGACAGGGCTATGAGGAGGGGATGGGCATGGTGTGGGCATGGACAGATATATGGGCATGGTGATGAGATGGGTCAAGTGTGGCCATTAAAAGGTAATAGGGACAGGAGAGGATGTGCTTGGGTGTGGTCGGCGTGGGTTGGGCTTGGGCAGGGAATAGGCATGGGGATGAGTTGGAATGGCATTGGCTTTAGAATGAGAATGGAATGGGGATAAGGATAGAGGCAAGAAGAGAAGGGAGATCTGCCTCAGGTGGTGCCTTCCTGTCCCGGCCCTGGTGAACCTCCCTCTCTTCTTGGTCCCAGGTGGGGTCTAGTTTCAGCACACATCATGAGGAGCAGGAAACCTCTGTTCCTCCTATGCATCTAGTTAGGCAGCTTGCATGATGTCTTGCTTTCGGGGTCAGGGGGCATCATCCACGATGGTGTCAGGAGATGACATCACTATCATTATCAGTTACTATTTTTTAATATTTTTTTTACATAGTTGTGCTGTTTGATAATTAAAATCAAATTCTAAGAAAGAAGACCTTCAAGAGTTAAGGTTAGCTCTTCTTGAGAAGAAAGATCAATGCTACCACTTTCTGCCTTTTAAATATTTGTGGGGGGTGGTCATTTTGGCTTTATATGTTTTTAAATTTTTTAATAAACGGTAGTGACAAGAAATTAGGGCTATTTAATGCTGCTATTCTACATGGTCTGAAGAAAGAAAGGGTTGCGGTGTTGCTAAGTGTCAGACCCTCCTACTGCTTCACTGCCTGACCTTGGGCAAGTCCTCAATAACTTATCCCTGTCAGGATATATCACCCATTGCCATTTACACTTAGCCTATCATTTTCTCATTCACCAAATAATCACATTTTTCTCTTTCAAGTCCCTCCTCAAAGTTTACTCTTACAAAACTTTTCAGCAACAGTCTCTACAGGGCTTATGTTGACATCACAAATCTTGGAGTGACACTGGATTCAGCCCTAAAACCGCATTGTAAGAGGAGTGCTGAACATAATGGACTGCAGTACTTCATGCAGTGCTTTGAGCTACATGGGAATCATCCTCTTCATGGCATACCTTTAAATCAGCCAGGTAAAAAGTCTGCTATGTTCTGCCTTTTTCTCCTGTCCTAAAATTTCTAGCCTTTGTGGAAAGCAAGAGGTAAGAGGTTTATTCCAAACCCGGAAATCAGAGTAAAAAGGCACACAGCAAATCAGAACATCATCTTAAAACAGCAGAGTCCTCGACATAAAGGTCTGCTTTGCAAAATAGCTGCTGCTGTTCACTGTTTTTTTCCAGTCATACATATTAAAAATGAAATATATTTGCATTGGCCTTATTACCTCTGGAATATATTCTACATCGGGAATCTAGACTCTAGACAAAGGTAATTTAGGTCTCTGGAAGAAAAAGGTTTAACTGAGAAATATATATATTGTTAGGAATAGACCTTATCCAAATTCAATGGTAATTGTATAAGCCTTTCAAAAATCATACAGTATGCAAGCTTCCAAAATTTCAGAACAAGAAACGTTTCCATTTAAATGCCAAGAAGCAATTTTTCCTCTCTTGTTCAATACTAAATCAGTCACATGAGCAGTTTGCATTTGATTTTAGAAGGGAAATGGAACATCTTCCCTTCCAATTACATGTAACTTTTTCTTTTTCTTGTTCTTAGTGCTCTTACAGTTTGCGTTGCTTTCCTGCAGTTTTGAAACACTCATTTGATCTGCCCATTCCCTCCAGCCATTTATTTATTTTTTTTTAAACTCAAGTGACATTATTAAGAGAAAATCAGTAAACCCAAGTGGGGAGTAGAATGCTGTTTGTTTGAATTCTGGCTGGTAAATTCAAGTTTAACAAGTCAGCACTGTTTGTGTAATTGGCCTTTCTCTGTTAACTGAACTAGACAATAATGCTCCTGGAAAAAAAAGAACAATAATAATTTAATGGGAAAAAGCGACTTTGCTCAGGAAAATCCCGCTCCTGCTTCAATTCACAGTGAATTACTGTGGTCACAGAAGTGTGCTGCATACCAATTTGGAGCATATTTTATGAAGATGTACATTCAAAGTATCAGTGTTCGGCACCCCAGCAACCTTGCACTTGCGCCTTTTGAACAGTGACTATGAAGTCAAGTTCTCCTCCACTCAGTGTTTGTGAAGAGTCTGTAAAGAAGCCACATCTGTGGGACAAGAGGATGAACGACAAGACTAATGCATGAGCCTGTTAGACCTGGTGTGCCAGAGAGCAAGGACAGCAAGTCCAGGAGCTGCCACTCCAATTAGCACTTAGTGCTCCTAATGCCAGCTTGTGTTTCCATGTTGACATTCGCTCCAACAAAACAATGAAAACACCTTTTGTAAAGTCCCTGTTCACTGAGCAAAAAAAGTAGCAACATCTGGTGGTCAAAGGTTTCTTGCTGGCCAAATTCAGCAGCAGTTGGTTTGGTGAGCCCTTTCCCTAGTGGAGGCATGTCCTAAGGGGCTGCACTGCTTGACGGCCACTACTAAAGATTTTAGGTTTTTTTCTACACCCAGGAGAATAATCCAGAGGGAAAAACTCATATATTTTAATCAATGGAAGTGAAACCATTTGCCTTTCAGAGACTATAAAATACACACCCCAGGGTTCAATGCTCTTTTCTACTCCTCCAGAATATTCTTAAGGGGAAATCACTCTTTTCTTGATGAATGTGCAATTCAAATGTGGAAATATGCCATTCTTCATGCTTTCTCCATAGGGTGCAAAATGATTTCTGTAATTAAACCCTTTTTGCCAACATTTCCTGATGAGAATATTTTTTCGTTTTTTTTTTTTTTTTTTTTTTTTTTTAATATGAGGGGAAAAGCCATGCACAAAAGGGTTTGCAAAACGAGGTTTGGAGTGTTTGACCTTTAAGCCTCTATTTGAATTAGCTATTTTGTTTCAAAAGTGCATGAGGATGATGATGAGGAACATGAGTAAGGGCGGCAGCTTAAGTTTCCAATCAGGCACTGCTGAAAGGAATGGCTGCAGGATTAAGAAAGGTACGGGTACCACTGCTAATATCAGCGTAGCTCTTAGGGATGACATTAGCACTGAGAACACACAGCCCAGTGTTCAAGACACTTTAGCAGCCCCAAGTGTGTAATCAGGGTCCGTGTGGGGATCATGCTGAAATGTGTGCTACAGCATCAGTGCTGCACTGGTTCCCATGGTAGCTGGATAGAAGAAATCCAGCTTCTCTGATACATATCAAGCTGTGAGGGGCAGTGTAGACAAAATTGGAGTCAATTAAGAAAAACACCTGTGTGAGCTTTTGTAGGACTTGGACCTGAAGTCCACGACATATTGCTTGCCACCACAGCATGGGCCATGTGATATATCAAGATCAGGGAATGGGACAGAGCTTTTAGCCTTCTACACAGGTAAGGGGTGAAACCCCAATCCTGCATGATAGATGGCAGGGCTGAACCACAGCTGGATGCAGAGCTGAATCCTGAAGTTCCCACTCTGAGTTATGTCTCTCTGACAAAACTCTTGAGCAAGGTGGTGGAGCAGAAACCCCTGGTGCTCTTTATCAAAAGCAGGATTTCCCTTTTCTTTCTCCTCACTCCATGAATGCCTGCAGCTTGAATCTGTCTGCATTGACTAGAGAGATGTCTCCACTATTGGTACCATGAGATTATGCCCAGATTGGGGATGGAGAATTGTTATCACATATTGAATCACAGAATTACTAAGGTTGGAAAAGACCAACTGTTAACCCAGCACTGTCAAGTCCACTAGTAAACCGTGTCTGTCGCACTTGGACACGAAAAGAACACACAGACACCTGTTCAGGGAGAGAAGTAGAAAAAGAAAGAGAGGTCGAGAAGACCTCGGACTTTATTATATATCTTCTTAATAATCACCTTGGATTGGAGGATGAGGTTTACACCCCTCAACCACACTGGTGAAAGGAAAGTTCATCAAACATCTCCGCTCAGGAGAAGAGAATGCAAACAATAGAACAAAGTTACAAAAACATAACTATGTTTACAGAACAGTGCATGAGAAACTCTTATACAGAAATGAAAACATCGAAGAACTGCAAAACTCAGGGCAATACATGTCCCCAAGTGCCACATCTGCAAGTCTTTTGAACACTTCCAAGGATGGTGATGGTGATTCCACCACTTCCCTGGGCAGCTTGTTCCCATATTTGATCACTTTTCAGTGAAGAAATTTTTCCTAATATCTAGTCTAAACCTCCCCCGGCAGAACTTGACGCCCTTTCCTCTCATCCTGAAGGCTCTTTCCTTTTGTAAGGGTCTTTCCTTTTATTAGCCGATTTTTAACGAGATTCTAAAGGCTGGAAAGGATCATTCTGTGCTGACTGTACCTTTTGTAGCATCTCGGTGGATCTTCATTCTTGAGAAGAACAGAACTGAGCATCTACCCACAGTACTGGGTCTTATACCCTTCCTTTCCTTCCTTGCAAAGCACCAATGTCTGTTGACATACCTGAAAACCAGGCGAGGCATACGATGGAGCTGAGAGTCTGCTCCTACTGCTTACTCAGGAAAAGTTCCCATCAAGTGAATTGGCCATTTGCCTGAGTGAATGTTGCAGGATTCGGCCCATATGCTTCTCAGCTCTTATATTTGCATAGTGCAGAATATGCTTACAGTACAGTGCCAATAAAACAAAACTATATACAGTTAAGCACAGAAAAATCAAGAGCACAGTTAATACCATTTACAAACAGCAGCTGAGCTCTGCAGCTGACATTCAGGCTTATAGACCATGCTCTGATGTGGGTTATATGCACAAGACAATTATTTATAGGCAATTAGGTGGAAGGTCCTGTAAGCATATAGGTTTCTATTCTCCTTTCCCTAAGCCTATTATGTTCTTTTTCCCTGTGCATTGTTTGTATTTTAACTCTGTAAATATGTCTTTTTTTTTTTTTTTTTTTTGACTAAGGAAAACATTTCAGGAGGCCGCTTCCACGGAAGACACTTGTTCTTGAAGTGCTCTGGGATTGTGTAAACA
The DNA here is from genome assembly GCA_013398115.1 of Falcunculus frontatus. Classification (NCBI taxonomy): domain Eukaryota; kingdom Metazoa; phylum Chordata; class Aves; order Passeriformes; genus Falcunculus; species Falcunculus frontatus. The sequence goes on along the minus strand of VZRV01002450.1, from coordinate 190,385 downwards.
TACTATATGTAGTATATGCAGGGAACTTCAAATGCAATGCTGGTTCAGTCTAATGAAGTAGGATGAGGTCTCTCTTATCTCCAGAAGTTCCACTGATTTCTTAGGAAGAAGAAAGGTCTTCATCAAGAAGGTGTAGATCATGTCAAAAATGGTATAAATTGCTCAGAGGATCAAATTACACCTTTTCAAAGACTTATTTTCCTCTCTAAAAATTTAAAGCGTGGGGTTTTTTTAATCCAGGTATAGGATAGAATATTTCTCAATTCACAGCACGTGATAAAACAGCCACAAACAACTGTAATATATCTTCAATACAATTGACCATAAGTATATTAGAAGAACCTCCAAAAAATAATTACTCTATTACCACACTGTGACTTCACATCCAATTTTGTTCACCTCACTGTGCAAAATGGATAGAATAGATGGCTTTTATATTTTTAATAATAATGAAATGTTCAGGTTTTCATATAGAAACCTGGCTACCAAGCTAATAGGTACATATAAGAACCTATTTAGAATAGCTGTGTGAATAAGATTGCCATTAAATTACAATGAAATACTGAAGCATATCAAACAATATCAAATAAAACTTAGAAGGCCAATCTGCAACCATATTCAAGCCATAACCTCATCGTGATGAAATCTGGTTTAGACACATGTGTGACATTTCTTAATTCTCCAGTAAGGCCACTTATCTAGACTAACTTTGTAACTCACTCCAGACTTATGCTTGCGCAATAGCAAAATTCTTAATAATAGTCCCATTCGCATGCTAGATGCTCTTGGGAAATGAAAAGCCAGTTATTTCAATCACAGAGAGTCACAGTCTTACTAAAAGAACAGATCTGGAGATATCTTCTTTCCCATTTAGAGAATAACCTCTGAGCCAGCAGAATAAAGCCCCCACTTCCCCGGTACCTTCACTTCTGGCATCTCTTTTTCATGTGTGGAACCAACTATTGACTTCTGAGATGGCAAATTACCCACATTATTGCATGATAACAGAGAAAAAAGGTGATCTTGTGGTATTGACACAGCAGATCTGAGTACAATGGCAGTTCTGACACACTTTTCCAGTCCTTGTTAATTTTTTAGGACTGAACCCCGAGCCTGTCTCACTGAATCCTCACCAGAACAGTAAGTAACATCAACACTCCCTGTCCCTCGCCTGGGCTGCCTCTATCAGCTGACACATCACCACTCACAAGCAGGGAGGAATCAAGCTCTGCTCCCACTTTCTGCTCTGTTCTCCAGATAAATTGTGTTCGTTTACTGGCAAAATCTAGTTTTTATTATTGTTTGCACTTCAGAGTCAATATGGATATGGAAGAATAAGCTGAAATATATGCCTTTTGCATCCTTAATAACAGTGTGGCCTCTCTGTAGCTACGTGACAATTCCCTAACACTTTATTTAACAGTAGCAATTTATCATGTCTGCTGTATCACAATGAAGTAGTTCAGTATCCCCAATTTACAAGAAGCACTATTCTCTGTGCCTGTTTGTACTGCTTATTTCGAGACAGACCAACAGGCTGAGTGCTAGCTTTCAGCTTGGAAAATCCAGTTCCCTGGCATAGCAAAAAAACTGTCTAGGCTTCAGTTTCCTCTGTATAATACACAGATAAAAATACTTCCTCGCTTTATCAGATGTTGTGAGTATAAGTGCATTAAAGACTGCAAGTCCCACCAGCACTACAACAGCCACAATTGTCTCAAATAGATACACGTAGCGCAAGTACAGTGATATTTAATACATGCTCTATGTGTATAAACCATGAGTCAGGGCTGGTACAAACACAAGCCAGGCTAAGGAGTTAAAAATGCTGCTTACCTGTATGCTCTTTCCTGGCTTATGCTCCATGGAAGTTTGTGTGTTGGAGACCAGCTTCGGCTCTCGGTCACGATGGAGCGGGGCTGCTCAAGTCAGTGGATTTATTTCAGTCGCACACTCCTGGAGGCAGGGGCCCATTGTCTGGGCTGAGACACTCAATCTGGAAGGGAAAGAATAAAAGAGCTCCAGTGTGTAAAGTCATTCATTACAATCTGGAATGAACAAGGAAATCAGTGGGGTTGCTGGAGGTTAAGCAAGGGCAGAAATTGGTCTTTTATCATTGAAATGCCATAGTAGAAAAAATTACGTAAAGTAAGAGATCTAATCCTGCACATCTCTACTCACATGTCTTGCCTTTATTCACTGCAAGGGGTCACAAAGAAACAATCATGAACATTTGCAGGACCAGATGTTAAATGCATTTATAACAGAATTTCATAAGCAAGCAACTTCTTTTTCCTTGGACAGAGCTCCAATGAAATTTTGATATGACCTTTATATGCTTTCAGACAAAATAAGATTATTTGGATTGCCATCCTACATAAGTAAATTTTCTACAGTAACTTCAAACTCAGAGGCATGAGAACATGCTTCAGAAGTCAGCAAAGATTTTTTAAGATTTGATCTGGTGTTCTTTTAAGAGGAACTTTTGTAGTGAAAGAAAAATTAAAGGATTGATTACAAAGCTTTCAGTACTGAGGGTGCATTGTATTACTGGAAAGTGTGGAGTGAAAGTTGTTCTGAAAAGCTCCAGCAGCATCTGTGCTTATTTTATTGTATTAGATACCCTTGGCTATGATAACTTAATGCACAGCATCAAAATCATGAGATGTTTTCATAGCTATCCTACAAATTTAAATAAAATTGCAAGCAACACAATTTCTCTCTGAAATGCTGTAATTGACATTACTTTCTGAAACTTTTTACTCTCTCCATTTCAGGACTGCCCATGTTGCTGTGAGCATCCACAACGCGACATCCAGAGTTCAGATGAACCCAGCACTGAGGACAACTCAAAGGATGTTTGCCGAGCAACAGTTCTTCAAGCAAGAAATTGCATTCAACCAAGGGCTCCCACTCACTTTCCTGGCAGGAATTCCATAACCTCCGGAGCCAGATTTTGTTCACATATCAACTCTGCACGTGATAATCCTCCCAATTAAGGCATTTCACCTTTCACTTCCTTTACATTCCTCACCTTACATGGTAGCTCACTGTGGGACAGAGGATGCTACAAAGGAAGGATGTTACAAAAATTAACATCTAATAAAATGGCCAAATAAAACAAGTGGTTGATCCTTTAGACTGTTACTCGGTCATGAGTCTAAAAGGGACCAGTCCAAAACCTGAACTGCTAGTGCACACCACTGCTACTAAACCCCAGAGAAGGGTTGCAGAGGTGGAATACCCTGCCCACGGAATTGGGGTTGGAACTAGATGATCTTTAAGGTCCCTTCCAATCCAAGCCATTCTGTGGTTCTATGAATTTTTGCTGTACCATTTTAACATTTAGTGACTACAGTTTTAGAAAATGTCGTTAAGTGGTGGGTGTTAGGATTCAGTAAGCAGTACATTTAAAACTGGTCTTTTTTCTTATTTGAAATCCCCAGATATAGACTATGTAGCCTATTGGACCTGATCATGCCTGATCCAGGCGTTTTCAGAGTGCAACTGGGTCAGAGTATGGGTTCAAGTAATTTTCAGCGTGAGGGATTACAATCTTATTATGTTACTTAGTTTGTCCTTTTGGGCTGGGTAAAGAAAACATCAGAAAATCTTTTATGAGTCTATGGGGTCAGATCAAGAAAAGCCACATGAGTGCCTTTAAATGACAATAGACAAAGGACTAATGGAGCTTGCGACAAATACGCCTTCCTTTCCCTTTCCCTTTTGAATGTGTAGTTGTGCCAGTCTGCTGTGAATTTACCTGAGACAGAACAGGACTTAAACTCACACCTGCAAAGCAAAATAAGGTACTTCCCTTACTCTCCCTCTGCGTCTCTCTGCAGGAGTGTCTGACACATGACATCTGTTAATGAGGGTTATAATCCCCCCTGCCCATCCTATAACCTGACACTAGTAGTGCTTAGACCCAACGGCCTCTTTTCCTAAGGAAATAAGGCTTTTATAGGAGTGCTGTCTGTCCATCTGGCTCTCCATCTGTCAATCCTGTGCCCAGCAATGTATTCTGAACCTGGTGACTAATTTCACCCCATTCTCTAGAGAGGTAAAAGCTTAAAAGATATAAATATCCTACATATATTATGAAAATCAGTGGAGTGTGAGACAATGGCAAAGCACAGCTCATGTGAGTGAAAGGCCGTGGTGTAAGCTCGTTAGCTAATTGCTTGGCTCAGACTGCCAGCTGGCCGGTCAGTACATGCAAACCAGCCAGCTCAGCTACCTGTGAGTGACTTCTTGCATCTTCACACAATGCACCTGGCCAGCCAGCAGAAGAGAGGAGACCTTTGTAGAGGGAGTAGGTGTGCACAGGGATAGACAAAAATGGAAAAGAAGACATGCCAATGGCTGTGGTCAAAGAGAAAATGGTGTTATTCAAGGGCAGAAGAAAAGAAAAGTTGGAGGGTGTGATTTTGGGGACAGGGATATACGATTTAAGATGTTAATGGAGTGACTTGGTTGTTCATCCTGTCTTGAGGGACAGGGTTCGACTTAATTTCTCAAGTAAGGACTTTCCTTCTCTTTTCTCTTCAGAGTTTAAAAACAACCACTCTGTTAAAAGTAAAGGTCCTTATAATCCTATACCTTGTTTCAGATGGTTACAATTAAGGAAAGAGCAAAAAAAGAGGACATGAGCAGAAAATAGCTTATGGAATGACCCTTGTTTTTCCCTCTCCACAGCTAATAAACAGAGGCATCAGAAGACAAACTGGATTACATTTCAAAAGTCCAATTTAAAATGCTATCAGTAAAGTCATACAGTAAATTTGCTACAGTGTCAAAGCCAGAGCATCCAGTCTCCAAATCTCTTGTGTTGGAATTTCCCTGGTGTACACGGCAGCAGAGTTGCTCTGCTCACCTCTGTGTTCAGCTGACAGATGCTGTGTTTGGGTGTGAATTACTACCCTGGCTCTGCCAGTGGAGAATGAAACCCTACTTCTGGCTTGGTTCTACCATCAGTTAAACAGATCCCACTGCCACTCCTCTTTCAAGCGCATTTTGGCATTATTTAGTACCATTTCACTGCCAGACCACTTGGTCTTCCCCATTCCCCTGCTCCCTCACTCCCTACATTCCTTTCTGTGTTTGATGCGTGTTCAACGACAGCATAAGAGATAAAGAACAAACATTCAGTACAGACAGACTCCTAAAAAATCAGCTGAATTCAGGATTCCTGGTGTCAGAGGATAAGGTGCCCGAGCTAACCTACTGATAAAGTACGTGGTAAGCAAACCCTGTGATCTATACAGATAGCATAAGCTTCTGCAGTGCTAATTACTATTACAACCTTAAGCTAACATTTGAGCCTTTCTTTTGAGCAAGGATGTGTAACAATTAGATTACAGGATTTGGAGCATTACAAAGAGAGATAAAAGCAGCAGTTTCGTCATGGTATGTGGTATTTTGTTTATATAGAGATAATAGCAGTGATGATAATAATCATTTAGTAACAACTATTCTATTTAGGTCCAAATTCTGATTTCAGGTGCATCGGACCTGCAACAGAATTATCCTGAATTTTTCGGATTGAGGCATGAAGATCTCTGGTCAGAGACCATTTTGAACTGAATTGCTCTGAAGAGCCCAGCATGTACCATGAGTTCAATGAGTTCTAGCTACTTGCAGTAGTAAATAAGGAGCCAATATTTCTAAAGAAGGGCTTGAGACTGAATATTTCTCTTCACTTCTGCCCTGAGCATTGCTGAGAACTCTGATGGCATGCATTGCACCCTGGTCCTGGCGACAGCTCCAGCAATGAAAGGGACCTCTGTTTTTTTGGTCTCTGCCATCCTTATGCTTTCCTCTCTTCCCGCATCACAAGAATATGCATATGTAAAAACACAATATGCTTGAATACAGTGGTAATGCATAGGAAAAAAAAAAACCAAACAGCAGAGAAACAACAGTTTACTCTAGCTGTGTGCCAGATTTAATCCACGTTATGTTTTAATGTGCCTGGAACATAATCTTTAGAACTTTCTACAGTGTATTAAAAAGAAAAGGCATCTTTTTTGCATGATATTTGGGCACATTTTTCTATGTCTCACTGGTTTCTTTTTCTATTTCTTCTCCTAGGCACCCAAGGGGAAAAAAGTATCACCCCATGTCCATGACAACAGACAGCTCTTCTGATGAACCATAAAATTCCTTGCCTCAGAGATAAGTCAGCTCATACAAATGAGTATTTGGCCCCTGAAATTTTGTTGCTGATGAGATCATAGAAAATACATGACAAAAACACCCTTTGCCAAAAATTCAAATCAAGATTTTCCTCTACTTTGGAGACAAAAATCAAACTTCCTAATTATGAGAGTTTTTCATGTATTTACCACTATTTCCTGTAAGACAGAATCAGGCACACAAAGCAAAGCTAATGCATATATCCACTCAGGAATATTAAAAATGCTATTACAGCATTAAAAAATAAACATATTTCCTAGCAGTAGATGTAAAGAAACTCTCAGCAGCTGAAAATCTGGTCCCAGAGTCAGAAGCAGCAAACAAGCAAAGCAATTAACTGAAAAAAGACGAGGGCTTGTTTTAGCAAGCCCTCATTCCACTTTTAGTCTATCATAAGTATATAGGAAACCTAAAAGCAGGCAAGGTAGCCAGATAGGATATTTTTCCTTACCCATAGACATCAAGGTCCTTTCAGAGAGCTGCATCTCGCAGACAGTCAATACTTGGCTGAAAACTTGAAAAACAGGTTTTAAGCAAAACTCTTCTGAGAATTAGGTCCAGACTCAAGAGGCTGAAAGCATCACTCAAAATGGCCAGTTTAATTTATTCAAAGAAAAGCCACATAGCTCAAGGACAGGTAAGTAGGTAAATAAGCCATTGCCAGCCCCTTCTTGCTGAAGAAAGGTATCATGAAAAGCCTGCATTAAAGGAGATCTCTGCGTGGGAAATGAAGGAGCCTCAGGTATAGACATTTGATTTATTTTTTCAGAGTGTGGCACAGGGGAGCGTGCACTGGCTCAACCTGTTGAAATCTAACATGTGGGTTGCTAGTTGTTGCGATGATATTGCAGCAGCCTCTTCATTAAAGGAGCTGTGTCTTTAGCAGCAAAGATTAATTTTCTACATATAAAATCAAAACATTGTCACTGCTGCTATTGCTCTCTGTTGCGCTTCCCCTTTTACCACCTTTTTTTTTTTTTCACATCTTTCTTTTTCATAGTGAGCAGGAAAGAATGCAGAGAAGGATGGATAGGTACTATATGTTTCTTATTTGCTCTGCTGACAATTCTTTTGCTACTTCATTTCACTTTAATAGGATCTTCTTGTTACCCACCTACTGTATCTCAGCATGGAAAATCCCGGCATCAAAAGGTTGAAAGCTGGAGGCAAAACTTGCCTCCCTGCAGCTCTAGACGAGGAGAAGATGAGACAAAGTCATTTAGTTGCTTTGCAAACAGTATTTGCAAGCAGTTCAAGAAAGTGTAGGCAAAGGACATTATCTTCCTCATGAATTAATATCCAGCAAGCTTCTGCTCTTTCCAAAGGCAGAGAAGATGAGGGAAGAGTCACATGTATTTTAGAAGTGTATAACTGTCAAGGAGCAGTCGTCAAAGGATTTCTTCTGTATGAGATGTGAGTGCATTTTTGTTCAGCTTGTGTAGGGGGGTGTGTGTGTGTTTGTCCAAAAAGGACCCTGTGACAGAAAGATGTGAGTGTGACAAACAAAAGGAGAGTGGAAACTCTGTCTGGGCAGCCTTCAGCTGTGTGTTGGTGTGCAGGGATCTGAGTGTGCACCTGTGTGGGGATTCACTTGCAGGCAGCACTGGGACCACCTGCACAAGTCCGGGACAAGTTCCTCTGACATATCTGCCGATGAGTTTCAGAGAAAAGGCAGCCCTGGTTTTAAATAGCCTCTGGAATATAAATTAAAATCTTACACTTAAAACCAAAACTGCTTTTGGAGCTCTAGCTGCACCTCTATTTCCCAACACTTACTCTGAGATCTAAAATCCAACATCTTAAGTGAAGTCTCATTGCAGGGGAAATCGAGGGTAAGATCAATGATACAAAGAACCAAAGGGGATTAAACCAGGCATTTGTGCTGGCAAGGGGAATGAAGGGGGGGGAGGGGGAGAAATTTCAGCTCTGGAAACACCAGACCCAACATTTCTGCTGTCTGCTCTGCACAGCGGCAGGATAGAGCACGCTGGGAAGCGTGTGTGTACCACTTCCCTCTGCTGGAGGCAGCTCAGACTGTTACCTGCCTCCCTCCATCCCACAGTATTTCTATAGGTACTAAAAATGCTCCAACCCCTATCATCTGGCGCAGCAGTGATAATGAAGTAGCCACAGATCCTTTCAGTAACTTTCCTTTATACAAAAATCTCAGTGCTGACCTGGGGGGTGGAACACAGCAGCTCTTCCAGCACAGAGAAAAAAACAGGATGGGAAGAAAGGAACATGTATTGCAGAGATTGTTTAAGCTGACACATTTTGAAAGGAGCCAGAATACCACAGCCTGGACGTGTAACACTTGAAAGAAGAATGAACTGTCTGATTGCTCACAGCTTTGCACAGCCACGCACAGCCTCCCCCACCTCCAACACTCAGCAGCACCAGTTAGGGAGTGCTTTGGGGTTGTTTAATGTGCTGGTGTCCGTATAACCATGCACTGATCAAGTTTGTTTCGGAGCTTGTGCAAGATCACAGGTCAAGGGAATGTGGGGGACTGAATGAATTAGTGGACAGAAAAAGAATCTGTCTGCAAGCTGTCTTCACTGTTCACCTCTTGCATCATCTTCAGGCATTAAAATACCTCGTATAATACTGTGTAACCGATAGGTCTCCTCATCTAATCCCTTATTTAGAGATTGTAAACATCAGTGGTTTTACGCCCAAGGTCAAGTATAGGCTGTAGAAATAGATAGCTCAGATGGAAACGGATTTTTTTTTTCTCTCTTGGGTATGTAGAATATTTCCTAATGATTAATATGTTATATTTGCCCTTAGATATATCTTAATGACATGCCCCAGTAGCCTTGTGGGACCAGCCCCAACAAGACCAGGTTGGATGGGGCCCTAAGCAACCTGATCTAGTGGAAGGTTCCCTGCCCATGACAGAGGTTGGAACGAGATGATCTTTATGGCCCCTTCCAACCCAAACCATTCTGTGATTCTTTATTCTGTGGCCACAACTCCTGTAAGGCCACTGAATGCCACAGGCTTTAGGAGTACAGATAGTGTGAAAGTCCTGGTGAGCCAGGGCTGGCCAGTAGCCTGGGGGTTTTGATACTCTGCCATTTTGCTGATATCAGCCTTGTCATTATCCTCTCACAAGACCTCTTGTAAGAGGAATCACAATCTAGTAGCTCTTTGCCATCAATACACCAAACCCTATAGTTTTTTTTTAAGAATCAGAGTACAGCTGCAGGAAGACACAAACATGTTACACAAAAATTTACGGTTCAAGAGGAAAGCATTATATTTATAACAAAGATATTGTCCATTAGAACACGATAAAAAGAAGTTTATATTTTGTGCAAGAAATGTTCTTGTTTACCTACCACTTCCCTTAGATAAACTGATTTTGTAAAGGATGTGTATCACCCCTAGTTTTCCTGCCATCCTGATGGCATGATAGACCATGCTACCTCTCCAGTCACAGTCACCCACGCCACTGTTGAAACAAAGTTTACCCTGTGATTCATGTTGAATCCTAGTTGTAAATCCAGCCCCAGTAAAACAAATCGACAAATACCTCTTTTGTAAGAAAACTAGGGAGTGAGTAAATATGGAGCAAATAGTCCATCATTTCACTACTTATTTATTCATTTTTAAGGGGAAAGGGATGGCAATTGCCTCACAGGCTGAATGATGACACCCATCTATGCCAACAGAGATGCTTGCTACAAGCAGGAGCTTATTTTTGTTTAATAAGCTGCCAAATGAAGGTGTAAACTAAAAAGAAATCAAGTTTTTTGTATCTCACATGTATGTATCTACATTGGCATTTAACTTTGCATCAGATGAGTGCTACTGAGAGCCCCAATCTGTTGACAGCTTTTTAGCATTTCTACAAGGACTAGAGGGTTAAACTAGTAGGACAGGTCTGGTTATGACTGTGGAAAAAAGCTGAGAGAGACTAAAACCATAGTCTATCAAAATATTCCTAGACAGCAAGGCAGAATTCTTCCTAAAGATCTCTGACTCAGACAGGAGCCATCATACAAAAGTTACCAAATATAAGTGGAAAAATTAGGGAAGAACATAATGATTTGTCTAAGTACTGTCCCTCCAGTTAAATGCCTCACACTTGAATTTTGGGAAATTTCATTATGACAGTTGTGTAAAACAGAAACTATGGGTTATTAGCTCCCTTTGGAAAGTAATTACTAAATTTATCCCGTTTACAATTGCACTGAAGCCAAAGAAATTACAGAGTTAGGTTAGTCTGTAGTGGCCACTCATGTCTTTGAGATTTTAATCTCTTTGGAAGCGTGAAAAATTAGGTTTCCTCTTTTGTATCAAATCAATGGCAACCTCCATAGGCACTTCTTTATTCATATTTAAAAACAAACAAACAAAAAAGAAATAAAGAAATAAAAAACAAAGAAACAAGGAAACAAAGAGGAAGAAAAAAGAAAAAGAGAAGAGAAAGATGGAAAGGAAAAGCAAAAATGAAAAAGAAAAAAGAGAAGGAATAGGAAAAAAAAGGAAAATATAAAGGAAAAACAAGGGGGAAAACTAAAAAAAGAGAAAAAGGTAGCCAGAATGTTCTAAAATATGTAAAAGATAATTGCTCTTTAAATGAATAGGAAACGACAGATTTTCTTCTTTCTTCCTTCTGATAAGGCAATTGTGATTTCCTTTCTTCAAGCAAGGAAAGATAACTAAATGAATGAGATTACTGGTCACACTAGAGATGCTTTATTTCCAATAGCATTTGATCTCTAATAGTCCTGATTATTTCCACCTGTATGAAGCAATCTGGCAATGAACGTCCCTGCAGGTAGGGTATGGTACTGGATATAATGTAAAATATAAATCTCTCTAGCTGACTTTTAAAATTATATCCATCTTACTTTTTCATGCATTCCTTGTCATTGCCACTCTTCTTTGACCAGGACAAAAAATCAGACATATAAACAAAGTCAGAAAGGGAATACACTTTGAGGGTGACTTCCTGTGCAAAGGGAATGAAAGGGAAAATATTCTTCCCTCTCATTAGAGGAACTGCCTGTAATAGGGCAAGCCTGAGCAAGGACGGTGATGAACGGAGAAACCTGAGGCAAACCAAGATCTGGACCAAGAGCTTTCCAGGGATTGTCACATTTGGCTGAGGACAGAGTGGTTTGGCAAGGCTACAGGCAGTCTATCAGCCTGCTGGGGAAAGAACGGGGACATGAGGCTGATGAGGGAAGAAACACTGACCTTAATTTTGTTTCCAAAGATGTCGTTTTTTCCGTATGTTGAAAATAAAAGAAAATAATAAATAAATCAAAACAAACAACAACAACAACAAGAAGCCCAAAAATATGTAATATGTTTTTGTAAAGGTACAATACAAAATTAGATAGCATGTGTGGTTTACTGACAAGTGAAAACTGTTTTGGTCTGTAACTATTAATGCGCAGTCTGAGTGGTGCTCCAGCCTCCATGGCCTCTTTCCACAGCTCTCACAGGGCTCTGAACAGAGAATGACACAGTGAAGTTTGAACCCATAGACAATGCACTGCTGAACCTCAGTTTTCCTCATCCAGAAAAGTTAAATAATAAATGTTTTCTGAACCTTTCACAGGTCTATTCTATCCTGTGCTAGAAAGAAGGTTAATGTTGTTAAAATAGTTAATACAAAATGTTTTCACACCCTAAGAGTGTTTTCAGAAGAACTGAAGCATTTCACCATCAGCTTTATAAAGCTCTGTCAGACTTCAAGCTACAATAAATGTTATGGAGCTAAATATTACTTCACCATTCTTGTGGATTTTGGTTTTACATAGTAACAGGTGTAAGGTTCTCTTCAGTGCGTCCCTGAGAAGGACAGGGCTCTCTCTCCAGCTATTTTCTATTCATCAGTGTCTTGTGCTTTGCTCTGCACAAATGTTTGCAGTGATTTGTAAGCAGTCTATGCAGAGGTAGACCCAGCTGAGAGTTATTATTACACTCAGACAGCTTTATGCATTGAACGAAGATAAAATACACTCATCTCCTTAATACTATATATACATTTTCTCTAGATCTACCATTAAAATGTCCTTTCTGACGCTCTAACCATAGGATCAGTAGCTTGCATTTATATTTATACTTCTTTTTTTTCTTTAGACCTACCACAGCAGTATTCAGACTGAATCAAGATAGCTTTGTTTAGTTTTGTTCCAGACTGTATAGTTTCTAACATTGCAGGGACACAGTGGTTCAGAGCATAACTCTTCAGATCAGGAGTCTGGACAACTGCTACTGAGCACTCAAGTCTTCTTAACTTCTTTGTAAACTGAGGAGAGCAGTGATTTGTAAAACTGCCTTGAGATTTGTGTCAGGTAGACGTCAAGTGTGACTACAAATGTAATTTGGGCAACTAAAGGGGCTGGAGCCAAGCCCTTTGAGAAGTACATTTTTAAACCAAGGATGCTGAAAATCTCAGTCTCCCCTAATTAAGCTAGAATGTTTTCAAAGCTTGCCAGATCATCCCCACTGAATTTAGACAGAGAATTCCAGAAAGAAGGAAATACTGTTAACAAGGCAGGTGGCTTTGTGCAAGCTCTCTTTGACCACTAAAAGCAGGAATATACTTATTATATCAGAGTTAAAATTGCTAGAAGACTGTATTCTTATTTAGCAGAGATCTAGAACTCCAAGAAGGGTTTTGGGCCGCTAGTAAGAATAAGGACAAATATGTGCTCCTACACAGAAGAACAGTCCAGCAAATTTTTGTTCTCTCCATTAACACTGATTGCTGATTGAAAAGTCCATAACGCAGGGTAGCTGCAGCAGCTCTGCTAAGATTTCTAAAGGAAAGTCACCACAGCCCATTGCTAAATCTATTCCCCATTCTCAAGGTTCAGTGACCCGTGGGTCAGTGCTGTTAATGTGGATTTCTACGCTGGTGCAGCCATAGTGTTAACTGACAAGGATGACAGCCTTGCTAATTTATGCAGGCACCAAAAAGAGAGCTAACCCATAATTTTGGTATGTTTTCAGGGCTTGACTTTTGTTCTAAATGTCAACAGGGTGTGCAAATGCCACACAAGTCTCCCTTAGGACTTGGCTCAAGTTCGTATGTAGATACTTCCGAGAATGTCTTATATTCATGAACTTAAAAAACTCAGCTTAAATAAATGAAAGTAAATTAATCATGATAGACAATATAAAAATACTGTATAAACTCCCAAGAACGTCTATGTATTTGTGCATAGATATGCCCACATATGTACACAAATGCACATTTATATACACACATGCATTCTATGCACACAGGATTTCAAGATAAACTCATTGGTCAATTTTGAACAGTCCAATTTACCTCCTTGGATTGTAGTTGTAGCTGATTTACTGGTTTTCCTCATTTTTCTTTTAATTACTATGTTGAAAATTTCTTAGATTAGTAGTGCTGGAAGCTGTCTCTTCAAAAGAAAGAGCATATAAGCACTGCGAGAGGAAACTCCTCCAGACTACTCCAACATTGCACCTCAGCTTTTTTCTGCATAGAAATGCTTTTAGATGTGAAAGACCCGATGACACAAAAGTTGCTATGTAGATCCCTCCAGGGCATGGCGGTGTTGAATTGCTTGACACGGCTGAATGAAAATATCTGTGCAAAAATCTACTCTTGCACTTGCCCATGCAAATAGAGGGCTCGTGTAGATCTTAGCCGAGTGCTGATCAGGAAGGCAGAGCCTGCTCTTGACTAGGATATAGGGTATTTTAGAAGTGAGTGTTTTCTTGGACATGTGGAGGAGGTTAAAAGTTTGAAGAAGAGAAATTCCAGACAGAGGACTTCTCTGAAGGTCTCTTTTCTTTTGGTAACATTCTCAGATAAATTTTCTTGATCAGGAAAGCCTGGGAGAATTTGAGTGAAAAAGTGAAAAAAGCTGAGAGATAGTAGGAATGGTCTTAGAACCAGGGAATGAACAAAGGTGTGTCAACAAAGCATAGGAGACACAGTTTTTCATAGGTGTTTAGATTATCCGAATTCAATTTAATCTTTGATATCTGATAATCATAGCAAGCTTCCTAGCAGCTCAGTTGCTTTGGTAGTTCTGACTTGTTATCCCCTCTCTGCCAGATCTGGCATATGATAATTAGATACATTAAGAATTCAGTTATACATTTAGTAATAATGACTGAAAAATATTTATAAGACCACACACACACACACGCAAATTCTTTTCTGTTTGTGATCTTGGACAAAGACACCGTTTATGATCGTAAAAACTAAACCTTGCCATCCAGCCACTACCACTATCTAGCTTCATCTCTTGTACTGCTCAACTCTCATACCAAACACTTCTTATATAGAGACCAGTAGACTTACTCGAAGAGAGCATCAGTGCTGGTCTTTTTTTATCACCATACCAAGGGAGGTAAAGAATTTTAAAGTTGCTGGCTAATACCTTTCCCTACTGACTGAACATCACTTGAGCGTGTGATATGCATTGCAGCATGTGGACTGTTTGACATCCCAAATCTTTCCTTGTCAAAGCAGGAGCAGTACCTGATCCCATGACTACAATGGCTTGATTCCTTGAGAAATTGCTAGCAGCTATTGAGTTTTTCAGATTTACGCTAGAACAGGTGTTCAAGGCTGTCTGTAGAATGTCAGTGTCAAAGACGAAGCTGATTTTATTCCTGTATTTTGAGCTCTTGGGTTAAATACACGTTTTTGAAATGTCTTTCTGAGGCTTTCCTTATTAATGAGTGTTTTCAGAAATAAATGTTGGTTGTCACAAAAAAAAATTGTTTCACACTTCTATTTTGTTTCCCGTCATTTGGTAAATTCTTGAAATCAGAAATTTAAAATGGTAAACAGATGTTCCAACAACAATTAGCAAATATTTCTCTGAGTGGGGAGCTAACAAAGCCTACAAACCTTGGAGTTTCTATTCTACACTAATTATAGCCCCCCTCCACCACAGCAGCCCCATTCTTTTTCCTCTCTTTTGCTTTCTTTTTTCCCCTGTGATCTCAGCTCCCACTTCCAAAGCCTGAAGATATCCTGTAGATAGTCATTTTCCCTCAGTACCCTCCATGCCTCCAGACTCTCTTCCAACTCCATTTACCAGCTGGCAAAAGGCACCATGTGCTGTGACTGGTTCCAAAATATATGTGTGATAACTGGTGGTCACTACATACAGGCTGATTGTGTAGGGTCAGACCACGCAGAAAAAAGTTCCATCGTAACTTATTCGACCAAGATTTGGAGGGTATTAATTTCGGTCTTTTCCTCCCACTTTCTCATCAATTTTCATGAAACTTATCAGTACTTCATTATATATTCTTGGAGATATCTAGTTCTTGTTCAACATGACTAATTCAAAAATGATCTCAGGTTTTAGTAAGGGAACTGATAAACAGATGGACAGGCAGAGCAACTGCATAAGGCTTCAGGAACCCAGACTGAAAACTAGACTGTCACCAAGTTTGTACTCTCAGGATCCCAGGAGAATTGATATCTGTTCATTAATTCCAATTCATGACTTTGCCTCATCAGAGAGATAAATATTACTGTTCTTTAATTTATAAATGGGTCAGCAGAGGCATGAACAGGTCAGGAGACTTCTCAAGGTCCTAGACCAAGTCTGTGGTGGGTCTGGGGACATTTTTTTGACTGGCCTGTACTGTAACCTCAAAGTTACTGTGTACTCAAGGGGGTCTTTAGTAAAGGTGTGGCTTTGCCATGAAGCAGGATTAGGAATAAAGGCGCAAACCATGGAGAACCTCTTGGGATAGCTGTCATGGCCTGACTTATTTGATCCTTGACCCATCCGTGTGACAGGCAACAGGTACTGTCACCTGAGACACCCTCCCTGTATGGGTAGAGGGGCAGAAAGGGTAAGGGACACAGACATCACTTGTAGGCTCATTAGACTTCTGAAGATTAAAGTTAGTGCTCCAGATACCCATCTTGTGAGCCCTTGGACCCACACATTTGCCTTGCTTGCTCTCAGCTGCCCATCCTCAGGTCCTGTCATATCCCTTGGGTCAATTCCTTTCTTTCCTTGAGGCTCCTCCCATGTAGATACTTGCCATGCCCAACTTTTTCCTTTAACTAGGTTTGCCCCTGCACCATCTCCCTTCAAGTTCAGATCCCTCCTCTTGCTCAACCTTATTCTGTTAGCCCCTTCCTCTCCTTGAAGCAGATGAGAGCTCCCTTCCAGAAAACATCTCCAAGGGACCCGAGACTTGGACAAAAAGTGAATAAACATCTGGAGCCATAATATAAAATTCTGCCTCTCAGTGATGTCAACAGCAATAATTTTATTCCTTGACTCTTTCATTGCCTGGAGTTATGCAGCTCCAAAAGTCTAGGTCTCAGCTGAGTTTCCCTGGATTTGTTGCATATTTTCTTCACAGCAGCTATCTTAAAATTCCTTAAACTCCTTGGGCATGACCCTGTCCCCTGGTCTCTATCTCCTGATTTGGTTTGGTGACCTTCTCTTTATGAAGTAAAGAGAGTTTAGAGATGTTTAACAGGGAAAACTCTGTCCTTCGAACTCAGCTTTGTTTTCCCAGACTGAATGGCTCTTAAAACCCTGGGAGTTTGTGTGATTAAGGACTCAATGAACCCCATGAAAGACTCTGTAATTTGCACTGCTATTGGTATTTTAAACCAGAGTGCTTAGGTCTTCCTACACCTCATGATGTGAAACATGTTTACACTTATGAGTCTAATTATTTTTAATCAAATTAAGTGGCTGCTATGTTTTCCTTATCAACCTGTCCTGAGAAAATATAGCCTTAAGACCATCTGAGATAATTTTAGTAAGCCACAAATATTTTGTGTGTGTTTTATCTTTGTTTCCCAAACGTTGCTTTGCCAGTGGAAAAAAAGACACAGCAAAAAATTGACATTATTGTTAAAGACAAAAGGGAAGGTTCGGGAAGGGAACGTTTGGAAAGGGAAGGGAAGGTTTGGGAAGGTTCGGGAAGGTTCGGGAAGGTTCGAGAAGGTTCAGGAAGGTTCAGGAAGGTTTGGGAAGGGAAGGTTCGGGAAGGTTCAGGAAGGGAAGGTTTGAGAAGGGGAGGTTCAGGAAGGTTCGGTTCGGTTCGGTTTAGGAAGGTTCGGTTCGGTTCGGTTTGGGAAGGTTTGGTTTGGGAAGGTTTGGGCAGGGAAGGTTCTGGAAGGTTCAGGAAGGTTTGGGAAGGTTCGGTTCCATTTGGTTCAGTTCGCTTTGGTTTGGTTTGGTTTGGTTTGGTTTGGGTTGGGTTGGTTTGGTTTGGTTTGGTTTGGTTTGGTTTGGTTTGGTTTGGTTTGGTTTGGTTTGGTTTGGTTTGGGAAGGGAAGGGAAGGGAAGGGAAGGGAAGGGAAAGGGTTTTTCCATCTGTACTTTTCTATCCGTGTTTTTCTGCTTATTGATGAATCAGAAATGAAAAAAATAATTATCTCCTCAGTTAACTACAGAAACCTTGATTTGGTTTCTGTCTATTGTGACGGCTTCCTGCATGACCTTGGGCCTGCTATTTCCTCACCTTAAAAAGTCGCATCAAAACATGTTCTTGCATTTTTGGCTGAAATAAATCCTAAACTCATCAGACAAGCCTTGCCTGTCACTATAGCCTCGTATGCACATACGGTCCTGATCTCAACTGATGTCTCTAGGTGCTAATGCAATGCAAAGACTGCAATCAAAACTTTGCAGTCAACTGTGCTAAGTCAATCATCTTGTGAAAATAAAAGCTTTGGGAATCCCATGAGAAGTAAATAAATAGATAAATAATGAGCAGCCCCACTGCAGTTCAGATCATGTAGTTTTGGACAGAAACAACAACTGAGCACTGGTGTGAATAGCAGCCCTTAGTTCTGTTTTCTGAGAACTCCCCTTGAAATGTCTCCCATCCTGCATTTTTAACATTTTTTCACTGGAGAACAACAATATACTTAAAATAAAACATATTTTTACCCAGCCGTCTTGCCACTTGAAGATTCTAGACATTTATGAGATGTGATAATCTCAAATTACTTTTCTCAATTAAAGAGTAAATGCTTTTCTCTTCTGTGAACAGGATTTAGCTCACAGAGCTGGCTGGGCCAAACCAGAGGCCTGCCACATATAATCCACTTCAGGTTTTTCTAGATCAGCAATTCTCAAGTGCCTCAGGGCAGCTAGATTTGGATATTGGGAGCTCTGTGTATATTCATTGTACTTCCAGATAATCCACATTATAACACATTGACAATCAAAACCATGGTGACCATGGATTTGTATGGGACCAGCTGCTTAGCAAAACTGCTGGCCTGCAATTTTTAATGAAATCTGCTTTTCTGTCTTTCATGTGAAAATACCGGTTTGCTCAAACTAGTGCCAGTAACAGAAAAGACATATCAACTTCAGCCTCCACTTTTGTGAGAGAAAGATTTCTGGCTGCAGCTATGTGGTTGGGAAGCAGAAAGTCACTCACTCGAAAAAACCTGGCTATTTGATGACCAGCAAGGTCCTCTTGCAGCTGTATAAATAATGAAATATTCATTTGGCCAGAAAAGAGACAAGCTCTTTAGTCCCATGCTTAAAATCTAATTTAGGATGTGAGAAATCTGTGCACTGAAGTGCTTGCTCCAATAAACATGCATTTATTCACACAAAGAGTTTGGGCACCTGAAGCTGAGGGGGAGACACATGCCTCAGGGAGACCCAGGAAAATCCTGATGTCCAAAGTAGCTTTTCTGAACCAAATAATTACTAACGGCATAGCACATACATGTTCTTCCCCCTTCCTCCCTCCCTTCCTTCCACTGCTTCAGATAGTTCTGTTTGACTCTAGTTCAATTTTTTTTTTTAAACCTGAGCAGTTTTGTAGGGACAGGAAAACCATATCCAAACCCACCCAACTCTACCTGGCATCCATCACCACAGAAGCAGACACTCAAATACTAATGGTGCCTGTAAAGCAGAAATTGAACTTTACTAAGAAAAATTAAACCAATTAATCATAGGCCAAAACTTCAGAAAAAACCCAACAGAAATCTTACAGTGTGCTGTGAAAGCTGCCAACTTCTGGGATCTGCAGCAGGCTCACAGGAGCAGTGTGTTACTCTGCTTCTGCAACAGCTACATTGAAAACAGAGCTTTAAAGAGGGCCGATAGTGCTATGGTTTAGAGAGTCAAACCTAGCTCAGATATGTGCAACTTAACTCAGACTCAAGATTTTTTGCTTTGTGAAAGCCTTTTGGTAAAACTGGGCTAGAAATTACCTGAGGATCAATTGTTTGGCAATTTGCCAGGTTCTTCTGCTCCTAATCTTCTGTTGACAGTAGATATATTCATAGATATCTATCGCTTGCTCCTCCTCCTTTCCTCATGATAAGAGATATCACACACAAATATACAAAGATATGGCAGGTGTACACATGAGGAAATTACCTTTCCAGCAATAATTGCCTTTCACTGAGCCTCCTCTCACTTCCAACAGTTTGTCTCTTTCCACTAGCCTTAACAAGAGCCTCAGTGGTTACCCTTGTGGATGTAAAAACTCTCCTTGAAAAAGTTTTGGCTTTTTCAGGCTGGACAGCTGGATTGTGTACGGTCACAGAAAGGCAATGGCCTTTCAGGAACGCCATTTGCATAGGTGTTGGCAAGCCAGGTTGGCTTGAGGAAGGTTGAATTCACACTGCTGCTCGAGATAGGCAGCGCTGTGAATGCCTGCCTGTTAACCTGCTGTGAATGGGGGCATATGTGCTTTCGGACAAAAAGGACTCCACGCCATAATGCACTTGCCAGGTGACTCCTGTGCTGCCTAGCTCAGTGATTGTGAATTTCAACTAGGCTTGGCTGCTGTGCAATGCAGAGCTGTTCACCTGTACAATCACTCCCTCCCCTCTCCCAACATCCTCCACTCTAAAGCTACTTGGAGAGCTAGGCAAACTTTATCATCAAAAACCAGATCAAGTAATTTGGCTCAAATCACCAGAGCGCAGCAGCAGAGCACAGCATGTTGGAAAAAAGAAAAAGAAAAAAAAAATCTTAATTTTTGGCTTCTTGTCAGGCTTGGAACCGTATTTGCCAAGTATCTCATGAAGGATAGTTTGGACATTATTCAGGGATCCTCCTGAAAGCAGCATGTACCAGAAAACACACACACCACTTCTTAGTCAGTTTTGCAGACTCAGGATGTGCTAGATGAGCCTTTCCTCCCTGAGATAAATCCAACAAGCAATTATTCTGAGAGATATTTTATCCTGGCAGAAGCAGGGGTGTATTCAAGCACTTTAGGATTTAAGGGACTTGCATTTTGGTGCAGGCTTCTTTAATCCAGTTTTGCTTTTTTTTGATAGGGTACTCTGTTCTGTCCATACTCAGTAATACTTGTTTCTTTTGTAAAGGACCTGGAGATGAACAAGTAAAAGTGCAGTGTGACAGAGAATGCTTGTTTCCAGGGATGGGACATTTACCACCTACCTGGGCAACCTGTGCCAGTATTTCACCACCCTCACAGCAAAGTATTTCTTTCTTATAACTAATCTAAATCTACCTTCCTTTAGATTAAAACCGCTACACCTTCTCCTATTTCTACAGGCCCTGCTAAAACGTTTGTCCTCATCCTCTTATAAGTGCTCTCTAAGTCTTGGAACAGGCTCTAAGGTCTCCCCAGAGCCTTCTTTTCTTAGGGCTGCACAACCTTAACTCTCTCAGCCTGTCTCCATAGCAGGGGAGCTCCAGCCCTCTGAGCATCTTTGTGGCATCCTCTGGACTTGCTCCATATCCTTCTAATGTTGGGGGCCCCAGAGCTGGATGCAGCATTACAGATGGGGTCACAGCAGAGCAAAGGGGCACAGTCACCTCCCTCGCCCTGCTGGTCACGCTTCTTTTGACACAGCCCAGGATACTACTGACTTTCTGGGCTGTGAGTGCACTTTGCTGGTCATGTCTGGCTTTTCATCTATCAGAATCTCAGCATGATTATTCTTTTTTTTCACTGTAGTATAGAGTAGCAACTTTAGGTCCAAACATACTGTTTTTCAGAGACACAGATAGGCAGAAGTATCTTCAGAGTATCTAAAAAGATGAATTTGAAATTACAAGCCCAGCACTCTTTCTACCTGGTTGCAAGCTCTACTTGTTAGGTGTGATCTACACTACTAAGTATAGACACTGAAAGGCCTTTAGCAGAGAAATCCTTCAGCAAAACATGAACCAGACATAAGAGGCAATTTATTAATTAATTTCTGACAGGTTTAAATAACTTAGTTTGCAAAGATGGCATAAGATCATTGGTCAATAACTATCCACCTCTCAAGCTGATTGGCTGAAACTCACAACACCTATTCAAAAATATTTTTCTAGTTAACATCATAACAAGTCTGAAAAACAACTTGCAGGTGCAAGATAGAAAGTTTGGTTTACAAAAACCTTAACAGTGTTTTCCATAGTTTCTGTGAGAAAAGTAGAGTTCTCACAGAATAGCATTTTGCTGAAGGAATTCTCTGTGAGAAAAGTAGAGTTCTCACAGAATAGCATTTTGCTAAAGGATTTCTCTGCTAAAGGCCTTTCAGCGTCTATAACTAAGTAATGGTGTTTATTTCATCCCCACGGTCCTCAGCGAAACACTGAACAGAATCAGACCAAAACCTGACCACTGCCAACCTTCATGTGGAACCTCTTTTCACAAACAGGAAATTCTTTTAGCACATCTACTTCTATTGTAGCTTCATTTAAAGTCTAGACTTGTTAAAAGGCTGATGTCTCAGAGCCTTACTGAAGTCAAGAAAGACGATTGACTTTGGGGTTTTATCATGGCCCCAAATTATCAAGGACAACTTTTACCAAAACACTTTATTTCTTAAATATTATATGATATAATCTGCTGATTTGAAAACATCTAACTGGTCCAAACAATTGCTTACCATACTTTCCTTGTTTCACTATTCGTTTCTCACTCTTTAGACCTTGGTATTAATTTTATTAGTCATCCAATCACAGTTAATCTTTCTAGGGAAGAATAAAGCAAAAAGGCATTGAATGCTTCAGCCCCATCATCAGTTATCTTCTTTCTTTGTCCACTGAGTAATGGTCCTGCACTTACATTTCTTTTAGTGACAGAACTGCTTTAGGCAGCTTACCCCTCCTCCTTTCCCTTTGCCATCCCTCTTTCCCTTGCATTACCGCTCATTTGTGCCAGTACAACAGTTTGCAGGACCGCATGGTGAACAAATTAACTGATTGAAGTTAAAAATAAACATGTTTTGCAGGGTTATTTCTTCATGCTCTTCCCTTCCTCTTCTTATTATTACTAATGCACTTACCCAATATGCTTTTATAGTGCTGTAAATCCTTTGCATAACGTTTTGTCCTTTCTTTGTCTCTATGTGCTTGTAGTTATATTATTTCCCACTGATTTGACCTACCTTCCATTCTCTTTCTAATTCTTTCCTAAATTTCATATAATGGAGATGATCATGCATCAGACAAGCTCTTGTTAAACTTCCTACACCTTCCACGTGATAATTTGAGCCCCAGAGCTGTCTTAATCAGCTTTTTGGAACTCTTTCTCCCTAGATTTGCTTCCCCTGAGATCTCTTCTACCAATCAGTTGAATTTATTGATATACCTTTTCTTAAATACTTTTCACTTTTCAGTTTCTTTTTCTCTCTATCTTCAAAGGAATCAGGGGGTTCATCCTCTTCTCTGTGTCTTTCTACTTTATTTTCTCAACCAATTCATATCTATTGGTCAGAAGAGTACCTACAAAGACTTTTTTTTCACGTGAACCATTCCAATTTTTGGAGAGAAAAGGCAGCTTCCAGAGCAACCAAGGAATTTGCTGTTCTTGCAGTGTTTCTGTTCTGACTGTAGTTTGGTGTCAATGCCCCCCACAGACAATAACCCCTGGGGTCTGAAATTTTCTGGTAGCCTTTCAAGGCATTGGTCTTACTTGCCTATCTGATGGTTGTTTAGCCCATCCTATCACTCTGTTAGCTTCCTTTCTGTTTTCAGCAAGTCTCACACTGAATTCTGTCTCTCAGAGCCAGTGATATGTCCTTGATCTATAAACCTCGTCTTCTCTCTTTTCCACTGTCCTCTCTGGACAAGCCATACCTTTTTACATCAGTATTCCAGTCACATGAAGTAGCCCAGCAAACCTCTGCTAAGCCAATTAAGACATAATTCTAATTATGTATTAAGATTCCCAGTTCCTCTGGCTTATTCCCCATACAGCTTACATTAGTGTATAACCATTTAAAATGTTCGGAAGATTGACCCAGTGGTTTCCTTTTCATCTCCCCTTTGTCCCTTTATGCATACACTTTCCTGTTTCTGGCAAATTTAAGTGCTTCCATATCACACACATTTAAAACTGGTAAATAATATCTGGGACTATATATTTTGATAGTGATGTAAATTATATTACTCAAATATTGCACTATTAAAGTACTAAAATATTCTTAAGCACTAGAATTTTGTAAAGGGTGATATTTTCTGAAATATCAGCACAGTTACTGGATGTGTTAATAGCGTTAAAATAAGAATGAGTGAGACAGATAGGTATTAGTCAGTGGAAAACATAATCCACAAATAAAAATCAGACAGACTAGAAGTGAGTCATATAGATGATTTCTCATTAGTAAAGAATTTTTCCAAATCGTGTCAGACCATCCCCACATCTTATCCCCACCTCAGGCTATCAAAAGACAAGGTAATACTTTATTTGTGAATGGTTTTGGGGTTTTTTTTTGCCGTGGATAATATGTTTACAAATTGACTTGTATAGCCAGATTCCAGAAGACTTCAGACTGCTGACAAAGCAGCCTCTCCCTTTATCTCCTACATTAAATATAAAAGGCTTCCATTGCATTCTTTCATGCAAATCAGTACCTGTACTTATACATACACAGACTTGTATGTACACAGACACAGATTCACAGCCAGCAGATCAGCTATAACTTCCTCAAAGTTTCAGTGAGGCAAAAGGAATTTTAAAAAATGACATATTCGGCTATAAAAAATAGTCAAATTCCACTGTGGCAGTAATAACAAATGATAATATTTTACTTAGTATTTCCATCTCACTTTCCATCCATCATGGACTTGTATTTTGGCAGCAGCTTTCTGTGCATCCATTTCTTTGGTTGCAAACCACTATACCTTTAATCTTAAACACTTTGAGTGTCCTTTGGTCACCTCAAGCATGTGGCATTGGTCATCATTAAATAAGCTACTGTTGGCTTCACTGGTATCCTACAGAAATGTTAATATGCATCAGGTTATAAAATCTGGGGTAGAACAAATAGATCAGTAATGCAGCCTTCACTTTGTGCTGCTGGTCTCCACTGAATTAGGTAAAACATCATTATACCCATTTTACATATGCAAAACAGTGAGGAAACCCCCAAAGATTATAGTCCCAGTGACCTTAGTTTGTGAGTATTCAGCTTGTGAAACTGGTTGATGATCCTTACATTTAATGAGAGATACCTGGGAATCTTACACTCTGCAGTCAAAAAGTAAAACATTGAAAACTGGAATTGCAGCAGATCAATTAGCTGTAAGGAGCAGATTAACTATGAGTTTAATGTTTTTGGGTTTTTTTTGTCAGTCAACATAGACAGGCAGCTCCAGTGGGAGACTGAGATCTTATGGATCCATCAATTGCAGAAGAGCCCTGAGACTATGAAATCAGGCTCTTCAGTGAAACACCTGAACTTAAGCAAGGTGGATCCAACCATACGTGATTCATGCAGACATGACAGCAAAGCCAGGACTGAAAACAGCTTCTCAGCTCCCTGCCCACTATTGTAAAGATCATGATGTGTCTCTGGCAGAGCAAAGCCTGCATCTGGAACCCACACACCAGGTATTTGCAACACCTCTAAACTGCTGCCAAACCCAGATACCTGATTTATTACGCAGCACCCCTACCAATGGGCATCCTCCTCAGAGTCCTGCTTGCAAACATAATTTAAAATTGGTTTCAAATACACAGTAAAGAAATAAGCAGACTCTGGGGGTGGGAGTCCTTATATCATGGCCACCATCATGTGAAAGTGAATGGCTGGTCTCCCCTGTGGACAGTGAAGCACTACAGAGCTAACAGAACAAAGCTGCTCACAGCAGACGCAGGCATATCTTTCAGCCCACTCTGTGTGATAATAGATGCACTAACGTTTTGACTACAGCCTTGTATTTACCGTGGGTGTTAGCTGAGACATTTCCATGTAAATAAAACATTCATCAAGCTCACGAAAATGTCTGCAGAGCAATTATTGCACAAGAATAGTGAGGACAGGAGGAGCGGGGTCATTCATCCATTCCATATACCTGCTTAGCCTTGTTGCATAGGAAGATGCCACTTTCACGGATGTTGGAATTAGGTCAGGTCTCCTGTGTAGAATCTGTGTGGGCCAAGGAATAAGGCTTGGCACCAGGAGACCTGGTTTCTATTTGCATAACTTCTGCTGAGTTACTCTATGGCCTTGAGCAACTCACTTTGCAGCTGCATGATGCTGTTTCCCACCCATCTGTAAAATGGGGTTAATGGCACTTACCAGCCTTCACAAAGTACTTTTGCGATATAGAGATGAAAATGATGGTGACTTCTAATTGTTTTCACTCTCTCCATGGAGAGAAGTTTTTTTCCTTCCAGGATTGTAAACCCAAGCACATTTTCTGCTAGTTGTAGAGTTTAAGTTTACATTTGCATGGATGGCAGCACCCTTTCCTATAATTTTTCATGAATGTGATGTGCAGCACCTGAGATTGAAGAGGCCTGGGTAATATACAGCCTCAGAGCAATGATGGGCAGCATGACTGAACTTAGATTACAGAGAGGGCAAAACAGGGTAGAGGAAAACAAGCACTAGTCACAGGAACTGAGGGCAACAAGAGGCTGATTTGGCTCACCAAGGTGAGAAGGATATGCTTAAGAAGCTGTGATGAAGGCCACAACTCCTGGTATTCAGATTAATGAATTAACCATATGAACTTCCTTCCCATAGTGGTCCTTCAGGATTAATATTAGGCAGTGCCAGGAAACTTTTCTTTGTGGTTTAGTTTTCATTTTAAGGGTATTTATGCTCCTCAAATAACTATTTTTCCTACAGACTGATCACTGATGACATGCAGCAGTGGGGTAAGTTTCTGAAATTTCTTAGTTACTGGAAAAGAAGAGCTTCAGAGACCTTCCCTTATTAGCACATTAATTGCAGCTGTCACAGACAGCAATTATTTGCTCAATTTTCCTCAAATTCATCATTTTCTTAAAAAACAAAACCAAATCCAAAAGCGCAGTAATGAATATTCAGAATATCCTGGCACTTGAAATCCTGTTCTCATTTCGTAGCTGGCACTGGCTTCCTCCTATCTGAACACCTTGCACACCTTTCAGGCATGTATGATTGACAGCTGTCCTGCATGCATAGCAAAATGAAGTTTAGTCCCTCATATCACAGACAAATGTACTTTGACAGCCTCAGTGCTGAGCAGCACACCATGCAATCTGCCCGGAAGAGGTTCCTTCCAGAGCAAACACCAACTTGTCTTAACTCCAGTGGACATTTCAGGTTTCTCTATAACCACCTGGGTGTACTGGTTTTGGCTGGGATGGAGTTAATTTTCTTCAAAGTAGCTGGAACGGGGCTGTGTTTTGGATTTGTGCTGGAAACAGTGTTGGTAACACAGAGATTTGTTACTGCTGAGCAGAGCTCACACAGAGCCGAGGACTTTTCTTCTCCTCACCCCACCTCACTGGTGAGGGGCCTAGGGGTGCACGAGGAGTTGGGAGCAGATGCAGCTGGGACAGCTGACCCCAGCTGACCCAAGGGATGTCCCAGACTGTATGGCACCATACTCAGCATATGGAGCAGGGGCAAGAAGAAAGGGGGGACATCTGGAATGATGGCATTTGTCTTTCCAAGTCACTGTTACATATGATGGAACCCTGCTGTTTTGGAGATGGCTGAAGACCTATCTGCCCATGGGAAGTGGGGAATGAATTCCTTGGGTGATTTTGCTTATGTGCACAGATTTTGTTTTTCCTATGAAGCTGTCTTTATTTCAACCAATGGATTTTCTCACTTTTGCCCTTCTGATTCTCTCCCCCATCCCTGCTGGGGAGTGAGTGAGGAGCTGAGAGAGGCTGAGTTGCCAGTTGGGGTTAAACCATGACACCGGACAATGAAAACCGTCTACAACTATTGATCTTGCAGCAGTAGAAGGGGAAAATATGGCAAGTAATTCCTATCATTTCTTTAGGCATGTCAGCTAAAAAAAGTTCAACTAACCACTTTCCTCATCTGTAGTCTCTCCCTCTTTGAGCTATTTGCCTTCATTGGCTCCACCAAGAGTGGAGAGTGCAGTCCAGAAGAATTACAGCACCTCTGTGAAACAGGCAATTTCTCCTAGGACCTCAATTCTGAAGAAACATTCTCAGGTGCCTAAACGTAGTTCTTAAAAAAGTCCATAATATACCCCTGATGTATGTATGTATGAAGGTAAGTATGAATGTATGTATATATATGTGAATGGACAATATTGCAGCCTTCACACTGAGAAGTGACGAGTTCAGGAAGTGACGGATTAGGCTATAAACAGTCTGTAGGGAGGGATGAATATGTATACCTGTTGCTGGAGTGCTGAGGAAGACATGTACCTTGTCCACTTGAACCAGACAATAAAAGTGCAGCCAATTTTAACTGAGTAACACTGATCTGGTACAGTACAAGCAAAATCAATTTGTTAGGATGGAATATTTAGTATCATTATTTAGATTAGTGCATTTTATCCCTAAACAGTTCTTTTATGGCCATCTAAT
Organism: Falcunculus frontatus; assembly: GCA_013398115.1. Classification (NCBI taxonomy): domain Eukaryota; kingdom Metazoa; phylum Chordata; class Aves; order Passeriformes; genus Falcunculus; species Falcunculus frontatus. The sequence continues at coordinate 162,449 of VZRV01002450.1, read as the reverse complement.
GTAACCTACATATCACCTAGCAATTTCTGCAACTTCATGACTAATGGCTAAACTATAGCATATCTTTTAGAGAGACACCACATCTTGATTTAGAGCCTTCAAGTCATGAAAAATATGACACCTCCCTTGTAAATTGTTCCCAAGGTTCATTACTCTTACTGGTAAAATTTGCACCGTATCTTTAGTTTGAATCTGTCTGGCTTTGACTTCCAGTTAGTGGATCTTGTTATACCTTTGTCTGAGGGATGAAAGAGCCCTATCCTCCTGAAAGCTGTCTTCCTGTGTGGGTGCTTACAGTGTCAGCAAATCTCTTCTTAACCCTCTTTCCACAAGCTAAATACACTCAGTGTCAAAATTATTCTTTCTTGGGGTGAGAAGATTGATGGTACCAAACTCAGGCAACTACCTGTACCTACTTGCTTGAGAATCCCTGTTTAATCAGTGGAGGCTCTTCCAGAAGACAGTTTAGCTAAATTCAAATGTAAATATGCCCTGAAGGTGTCTGTCTCTCTCAGTATCTATTTAACTATTCTATGGCAAATATGACTCTCACTCGGATGCCTCATTTAAGCAACCCAAGTTTGGTGAGTTTTCCAGTCTTTAAATAATTTTAATCTCTTTCTGTTATCCTTTTTATTTTCTCAACAACTTTCTGGAAGGATAGACATGAGAAATGGAGACTCATGCCAGCCCCAGCTTCCCTCAGTAAAATAATATGTGGTTAGTGATGCCTCCATTGTCCTGTTCAAATTTGACCAAGAGCAAAATTAGCCTTGTCTTTCAGCCATCAGCTCCACATTCACAGTTCATATTCAGTACGTTGTCTGCAATGACCTTTCAGTATTTTTTCAGAGCTTCTGCTTTCCCCGAATATAGTCCCACATTCCCTAAGGCTCAGAGATACAGAATTTTCAATTTGGGGTTATATTAAAATAGATTTGTAGTGTACTCAGAGCTGCCAATCAGGATCAGGACCTCACCATGCAAACAAACAATGAGAGACAGTCCCTGCCCTGAAGAATTTACACTCTAAATTAGACAAGACAGACAGTAGTAGTGTGTGTGGGTGGTTAAATGGAGACACTGAGAAGCGAAGGCCACAGAGAGGTTTGAGGTTTCCCAGGCCTTCCCACCCTCATTAGCTTATGAAAGGGATGTATGAGACTTGTTTTGCTGGTGCTCACTGACCTACTCCATCTTAACATCCTTTTTGGTGCAACCCCACAGGGCTGCAGGTGCAGGGCTGCTACCACATGACCAGTTCTCTCTGACCCATATCCCACAGGAGATTAAACATATTTTGTCGGAAGTATGCATTGGATGGGTAAACTCTGTGCTGCAGGAGGTTCCAGGGATAGGACCATCACTGAGATGAAGCTTCCTGCCAAAGCTTCTTCCAGGCACAGACACTGTGGTTGTGGCCAGGGCCAAACTAGGGCTCTGTCATTCCCAGAAACAATGCCTAGTTTTTCAGTGGCTGGACCAAACTAAGGCTAAAGTGGCTGGGTTTCTTCTCTGCCAGCGTTCATTTATCTCCGAGGATCAAAACAGATGTACAACACGAAGCTCTGCCCATCTCCTTATCAGCACACCTTTCTTCTCAGATGCTTCAGGGTGACCACCCAGGTTTTTTTAGGACATTTTTTACTCCAAATCTTTGCAACAGGAAGGATTTGAAATATATTTCAGAGATCTAATTGAGCTTTAAAGGTTTTTTAGAACATTTAAGTTATCTTGGTCAGGACAGACTTTCCAGCTGAGTAGTTTGAAGCCCTGTAGCCAGAAGTGCAGCCACAGGACAGCTGCTGTGAATGGGAGGGTGACATGTGGAGCACTTGTGCTCATGAGTTTTTGAGCCATCCTCTTGCTTTGGGCAGCTGAGCAGCTTGTGGATATGTGAGCAAGCTGGAGACAGGATTTGCACGGTGCAGATTTCCATAGGTCCGTTCCGCTTCTGTTGAAGTCCATGTAACCTCTTTTGTTCTTAGTGGCAAAAGGAGAATTTAACCCTTATTTTAATCTTACTTTTTCTGTCATTGCCCAGTTTTTGTTCCTTTATAGGTTTTCAACATGACATGGGATAAATTGTCTAAGTGTTTCCAAAGCAGGTCTGCAAGGTGAAGCCAGGCTTTCAGTTGTAATAATTATCCTCAGTTACTCCAAGCTGGAGTCAGGATCTATGTTGATCTTGACCCCATAACACCCTCAAAGCTGTAAGGCCAAAATGCAAAATGGGAAAAAGCCAAACCAGAACAAAGTAAAGCAGAGAACTGAAAGAGGGATCTGGTGGGGCTGGGATTGGTGATGGCAAGAGCAAGCAAGTAGAAAGGATGAATCTGAATCCTATTATATGGTATTAGACTTTGAAACACCAGCCCTTCAAGGGAAAATGGGAGCTAACGCCTCTCCCTTACCTTACTGAAAGATATAAATATCAGTTAATTAACTTTCCTCAAGGACAACAGGAAAAATTGCTGAACACCTCTAAAAAGAACATAGGTAAATCAAATTCTTTGCTTGTAGTCTATTAGCCACAAAAAGGCGAAAATTATATATACATGCATAATATGTTAATTATAATTATATACACATATAAAAAACAAAATTATAAAGATTAAAAGCAACTAATCACTCTCCACCTATGGTGGTGCACAAAATAAGGAGTCAAAAAAAATTCCCTACTGATAAAACTTATGTATTTAAAGAATACAAAATAAACGAGACTATAAATATTTCACAGGCAACCTTCATTTGGATTTTCTACGTTTTTCAGTGTTTGACTTTGAAACATTAGTAGCATTTGTCCAGGCTGGCTTGGGATGTATTGTGTTTTTTGGTAGCAATGTCATCTTTCTCTGTAAAGTGCTGCTAGGGAGACAAAGAGAAAAGAGAGATAAAACCAGATGTGCTGGGTACTAATCTGATTGCTTAACGTGTTTTTCTGGAAGATGCTCTGATACTGTGATGATTCAAGCTAAATGAGAACTTGCAGATAAGTGGAACTGAGCCCCGGGTTGTCAGTAATGAACTTCAACTAACTCACACTGGGCCTAAGCCCAGTAGCACTGGGCACTTTTACCTACCACAGAAGGCAATGATAAGACACGAGTATGCCGGTCTCCCCGCGGATCCAAGATATTATACCACTTGCAGGCAAAATTACATTAGCTGCTTACTGTGCTGCAAATTTTAATGGTTTATAAGCAACAAGAAATTACCACATCGTAAATTTGGGATAGATGACACAAATCAGACAGACTTACAGGGGATGCTCCCTTTGCTCTCAGCTGAGTTATACTTTATTAATATCCTGCTTTCTCTTTGTTTACAGCACTGATTGGTTTTTTGAGTGGGTGAAGTGCATTTTGCTCATTTGTTTTGGTTTAGCATAGGGAAATGAGAAGAAGAAAAGAAGGAAAAAAGAGAATCACTCTTGCAGCTCTCCTCTTTTCCCTGACCTCATATCCACACTAGAGGAAGAGTTATGTTAGTGGCAGGATAAGTGTCACTAGGCATAGCAATCCTAACATTGTTTCCTTGATGATGTTCCTAAATGACATTGTGGTAGGCGTGCTTGTTTCCTGAAAGGGGACATCTACCCTTTGCTATTTGCTTTTTGTTTCCTCTTGCTGCAGCCACCAGTTCTCCTCAAGCAGGGGCCAGAGAGCACACAGGACTGCAGGCCATGTGGCTGATGGCACACATATACCTGCCCTCACAGTACACACATGCAAAGAATTCCCTGTTAGCTCAGCAGTGCACATCCTACAGCGCTGGATGGGGATTCCATCCCCTCTCTGCAGTGAATCTACCGGTGCACCAGTATAAGAGTGGATCTGTGCACATTACAATTGTGTGTGAATACTTTCCTGCTGTCCTGCAGATGATGGAAAGACACAGAACTCCTGACGTGAGCATCCCTTTATCCTGCTATGTTCACTATAGAGGTAAATTTCACATATAAAGTCTCGGGGGAATTAGTCCAGCTATTTGAGCAGTCAGTAAGTGGATGTATATGGTTAAACCTTGGGCTACAATGTTTGTCACTCAACCTTTAGAAATTAAAGGAAATCTAGTCCGACCCCTCTTCAGTGAGCAGGGAAGTCTTCAACTAGATCAGGTTGCCCCCTCCAGCCTCACCTTGAATGTTTCCAGGGATGGAACATCTACCACCTCTCTGGGGAACCTGTTCTAGTGCACCACCACCTTCTTTTTAAAAAATGTCTTCCTTGTATCTAATTTGAATCTACCTTCTTGTAGGTAAAAACCTTTAACCCTTGTCCTATTGCAACAGTCCCTGCTAAAACCTTTGTCCCTATCTTTCTTATAGACTCACTTTAGGTATAAAAAGGCTGTGATGGGGTCACACAGGACTTTACCTGTCTGCCATGACTGTTTGTTTTCTTTAACACTGTAAAAGAGGATTTTAACTCTTCCTCTGAGACCTGAGAAGTCAGATTCACACCACCCAAACTAGAACATGCAGCCGGAAGCGAGGACAAAAAGCGAGTATGCTTATGCACAGGACTGTTTCTCAAATACATTTACCTCTAAGTGAGTGGGGTTAAGGTGTAATGAATTGCGTCCAGAGCAATCCATTTTCCTCTGTCTCACTGCTGAGCTCCATGCTCGGAGACACAGTAATATTGTATGCACAACTTACGAGATGCGCACACTAATATTACAGCTGCCACTTAGAAGGCCAGTGAGGAGGGAGTAACAAATGCTGCATTGTCAGTTTGCAACAATAAAGAATCATTTTCATTCCTTGTGCACAAGAGCTCCAATTATAATCTAATTCAATTCAGATTAACTATGCTTTGATGGCATTTCCATTACATAAAAAATAAATTTATTAGCCAAGTATAATATGTTGTGTCTATAGTTCCAATGCTAATAAGGAGACTGTTTAACTGCTTTAATGCTGCATTTTAACCACAGTTATAAGCTATTTCCTCAAAATTTATAATCAGGGTGTGCAAATATTACACTGGAAACTCACAGAAAGGAAAATTATCAGGATTTACAGGTGAGCTGCTAATAAAGGCTTATAATCCATTTGGTTTAAATCCCACCCATTAAGAATTTTCATAAGGCTTTCATCAAAGATTCTTTCCATGTGCTTCGTCCCATGCTAATTGCGTGGTCTGGTGAAAGGTGGCAAACATGATGGGAGCAAATGAACGCCGCTTTATCTAAGGATTGCTAATGACTCATTGCAGGTATGTCTAAACTACAGACCCCTAATCTTATTATAGCACCAGAGCTGAGTCTTTATGTTCTCTAAATGATCTTAATGGCTTCTGTTCCACCAGCGTCTCCAGCAACCCTCAGCCTGTCCCTGAGTTCCTGATGGGTTTGTATCCTGCTATTTTAAGTGCTGTTCTGGGATCTTAAGGACAGGCTGCTCACTCTTGCCCTCTTTGCCCAGCGCACAAATGGATGGAGGCTCATAACTAATTAGGCATTCTGATTAGTGGAGCACATATTTATGTTTCCACCTGGGGCTGTAAGGCATGTATTTGAGCTATTACAAATGAGAACCCAAAGCAATCCTCCCTCCTGCACAAAGGAATCACAAAGTTGGATCAGCATCTGCATCACTTTGCTGGTCTTCAAGCAATCATTTGCCTTTTGGCAGACTGTGCACCGGACGCTGGCACGCAGTTTGGAGGCTGACAGTTCTGCTCTGTGCCAAAACATGAGGGGCTTTACAGAGTTAGAACAAACTACGAAACTGTATACTGTGAGAAAACACTCTCAGCCCAAACTCAGCTCATTTATTGGAGAAAAGACCTACCCTGACAATCCATCTCAAGGTAAATGATAATTTTTGTGTAACCTGCATTTGAACTGAAATGGCCACTGCCTAGGCAGCTTGCTTTAGTCAAGAAACAGTTGTCTTGGAAGAAGCTAGATCCCTCAGCTCTGGAACCAGTGAAGATGGATGCAGTAACAGATGGAACGTTCTGATTACTCCAGATTGATATCTATGGAAGCTCCGTTTTAATTACATTCTACAGTGACGGAAAACCAGACCCCTGCTGTACTTATGAATTACTTTCCATTCCAATTTACTTATCACGGATGCCATTAGTTTATGTGAACAGAAATTAACACTTGTTTTCTTTTTCTCTTTCACAGTTTCTTTTCAGAACAAAAACACTTTCATTGGAAAGTCATCATGGAATCAAATTATATCTGGGGGAAAATAAAAAAACAAAACAACAAAGCACCATAAATAGCCCCCCGAAGTTCTGAGGTATTATCTTCCAAAAGGAGCAGGAAGACAGAAATGCCAAAGGCAATTTGGTCCGTTAGTCAGCCTTCTCCAATTATTTATGATGAGCAATTTATCCAATCTTTTAAATAGTCTTATGGGGAAAATGCATTTTCCACAAACAGATCAACAAGTTAATATTTACTTTTTTTCCCTCAGCTTAAATCTTCTTTTTATTCCTTAACAAACATCTGTAGACAATATATCTATAGCTTCTGAGTTTGTAATTTTCTTTGCAGGTGGAGTTGCTTACATGGGTAAGAGATTTATTATAGCAATCCAATAGATCAAGTAACAAGAAGATCTAATGACCGAACTCTAAAGCTGAATTAATTGACTTTGGATATGCCGCATAATTTTTTAATTTTAATTTTTTTGGGGGGACGGTTAGGGCAATTAGTCATTGGGATAACTTATCTGGAGATAAGGCAGACTTCTTAAGACTGCGAATCTCTGACACAAGACTTCCTAAACTACATATTTCAGCTAAACTGGAAGACGGGAGCTACCTGTCAGACTCCACGGCCTTTTGCTTGTAGGATGTCAGGTTGGATGAGCATAATGTTCCCTTCTGTCCTTAAAATTTATGAAGTATTTATTTCAGACATGATCTGTACTAGTCACCTGGGTCAAATAGTGGGTCAAACATTTATGAAAAACCAGACAAGCAGATACAAGCATCACCATGGGGCAGAAAGCGGAGAATTTCGCCCTGTGAAGTGTTTCAGCCAGGTTCTCAAAATGATGACCAGAAAGCTGAGGGCAACCTGCAGTTCTAATCCAGCAGCTCAAGTGACAGTTTGAAGGGAAACAACTAACACTGAAATGAAATATCATCACCTTAGATGGCAGGTTACAGCTGCTGAAAATGTGCTTGTGTCATTTGCTCATTTCTACCCTGTAAATTAAACATAAATTTACGATTGATACATAAAGGGGAAAAGGAATCAAACAAACCCCAACCCCCCAAAACCCTATTAAGAGTTTATTCCAGAGTGCATGAAAATAATCGCCACCATGTTTCCACACAAGTTGGTTACAACTTCTTCTTTGTGCCTAGTGCTGGTGACAACATCTGCAAAGGTGCTCACTGGAAACACCTCATAATCACAAAGAGCTGGAGGCACTTCAGAGGCATCAGCTCAAACAATTAAAGAAGTAGGAGGAGTGATCTGTGAGGAAACAGCCTCTGAGTAACTTGAGAAAGTGATGACTAAGGTACTAAGTTGGCTCTAGGTGACTTTTATGGGAGGTTTTGCAGTTTTGCAGAGGTTTCAATGCGATCTTGATGAAGGACAAAGATATGCTAATCAATGGCAAATGTTCAAAATGTGTGAAAAAGAGGAGGAAACGGAATATTCAGCCGCTGCACAGAGTAGAAAAACAGATGGAATTAGAAAGGAGTAAAAGTAAGTGAAAATTTTTAAAATATCAGAATTTATAACAGGTAAATGATGAAGAGAAAATGGGTGGAACAATCCAATAGAACAGAATATGGTTTATTATAGTTTTAACTAACTTTTCTCATGGAAAATGTATTAGGAGTTGACTAGACTGGAAATTGAGATTTTCTAGTCCTGGGGGATGAACCTGAATACGGCATTGAAAAATGTTCAGTTGATTCTGTAAGTTCAGGATTCCAGTTTTTTATCTTGATTGCATGTCAAAGCCCTCTGACCTGAGTCTGTCCAAGACAAGAGGTTTTCAAAACCAGAGTCCTCTTTTCCAATTCTTTCCCTATCAAATCTTCAGAGCAAAACCGTGTAACTAAGACCTTCCAGGGACAACATCTTGCTATTGGATTCAGCAAAAAAAAAAGAGGGATGACTTTTTGATAAGATCTTGAATATAAATATATATATACATAACTTCAGATCAGGTTTTAGAGGTTTGTGTCTTATTGTCCATTAAGGGAAAGTCTGTCTTTCATGCATGGAGTTGAATTTAATATCTATTGAACAGTAAGCTGCACTGTACCTAATCTTCTGACCTGTTCAGTGAAAAAAGTGCCACAACAGTTCTCATCTTTTGCCTTCCCCTTATCCATCGTTTATGTACTCCTATCCAAATATTTAAATTATGAATAATGAGGACTCACAGGAAGGAAATCTAGTTCAATATTTCTTTCTGTTGAGATGAATTATTCTTGTTTTTCCCTAGTTTGGGTTTTGGGGTTTTTATGGTGTTTGTTTTGTTCTTGTTGTTAGTTTTGATTTTTTTGACTGGAGGGTCAGCACTACAAGAAAAATCACCATTTCTAAGAAGAGACAGTTGTTATCAGTTTAATGATCAATGAGTAACCAGATCCTACAATGAACCGAGGGCTCTTGGTTCAAAAAGAGTCAATGACTACTGAAGATACACAACCCTTCTCAGCACTGATCCTTATATATACAGTTCGTAAAAACACTGAGAGCAGGAGAAACCATGTTGATGGCAATATGGCATTTACAGCCTGGAGAAGCTCCTGCTCCCTGGCCATCAGTAAGTAAAACCTCAAATTTTCTCCTGACTCTAAAGCCGCTACAAATGATATGGAATGTTGGTGTTGGATACAGAAATATTTTAATAGCTTTAATTACAACATAGGAATATGTTGAGCTAATTTTGTGTGCATCCTCCCCCTTTTAGCAGTTGGCCTTCCGTTTGTTTTTTGTGGAGGTGCTGGACAATGTATGTGATGTATTCAGGCAGCTCTTTCCAAAGACAGATGTGAAGCACAGTGCATGAGGAAGAAAAAAATGGTGAGGCATGAAAAAGTACTAAGTGAGAACTGAAAAAATAAATTGCAAGATTCTTCAAACAATATTTTATAGGAAAAAAGAGGTAGCTGTCTCCAGATGGATCCCAAAGCAGTCCATCTGTTTGGTTTGCATGGAAGCAGTCCCAAAGCAAGGACTGATGATTAAGCAAGTAGAGTCTGCAAAGGTAACAGACCTCACTCCAAGTTAGCAGAGCTGCTGTAGACCTCTCTCTGTTTCAAAAAATACAGACTTATTGCCATGTTTACATCAGGGACACACCATCCTTTTTGCTCTAAACCTGGTGTGGTCTTCTCTAAGTGTTATTCTCTGAAATTGGAAAGTCCTTAACCCTACTCTACACTACCTACACATCCTACTGGATTAATCACAGCATCTACACTCTCCAAGCACACCCAGAAAAATGTACTGCATGTGCTGGTGAAACCTTCCGCCACACAATAGGTAGGAGAAGACGGTAAATGATGACGAGCCATAGTGTCTATCCTGGTCTTCTGGAAACTCTGGTGCATCATCCTAAGTACGTTCCTCTGTGCCTGAAGGCAAGGACTGGCTGCAGACTGAGCAAAGATGGGATTTTCTTCTGAAAACACTAGCTGTGCAGAAACTGGGTGCACCGAGGAGAAAAAAACCCCCGACATCGCTCCAGACTCAGGTGCCAGCATGAACGGCCACTCCTTAGGCCGGGAAAGTACTGAGCACATGGCTTGTGACGGGCTTTATATTGCCTGAACTGGGAGCTCCCACAGCAGCCCAACAGTGTGAGAAATGGGCTACGGAAAGACCAGAAGGAAGAACGGATGGGAGCATGCTGAACAAAGAGGAAATCACATAATCAGGGAGAAAATGCGTGGCCCTTGGCAAGACCTCTGGTAGTAAAATCTACATTAACCATATCACCTTGTAAATTTGTTGAATGTATATAACTATGTTTCCTCTGGATAATATTTTTATTGTAAAGAAAAGCCTTCCTCAAAAGATAAATATGTTTCAAAGGAAGTTTGAGTAGCGTTTTAACAGATCACGCTTGTGCTTCTGTAAAAGGAAAAGAATTGCAACATTCAAACAGTGCAAATCAGAAATTCATGGCAAGCTGAAAGTCTTCTTGTGTTGGTTTTTTGTTTTTTTTTTTCTTTTTTCCCTCCAAATTAACAATGAGGAGGCCAGTTCAGTTTGCTTTCCTGACATTATAGCCAGTGAATGTTTTTTTGTCAGGCAGGTTGGCTGTGGCTCAGAGGGATATTAAACTATTTGTGTTAATAATAAGGCTATCTACCATCAAACCAAGTTGTAGACTCGATAGCATGATTACATCATCTTTGGGAGAGGAAATGAAGTTTAGCATTCATTTGAACATAGTGAAATGAATTTAAGCAGTTACTAAAAAACATTAAAACTCATCTCCCACCCAATTTCATTGGGGATAAAAATCAGTAGACTAGGAGGAAGGGAGGTCTCAGCTATCCTGACCCTTGTAAGTATTTTGTTAAGAGCTATTCATTTAATAAAAAGTGCATTTTAATTCAGACTAGCACAAAGTCCTGGCACATAGAAACCAGAGATACAGACCACACTTAAAAGGCAGGGAGAGGCTATGGCCAGCAAGATCTAAAGCTTCTTTGTGGATAACCAACTGGAAAAAAAAAATAGCAAAAACTATGTGTTGCTATAACAAAGAATGCAAATAAAATCTTTGTATGCTTAGTCATTAAGTTGATAGGACTTGTGAGGTTTTTTTCCTGGACTGTTTCCAGCAATCACAGTTCCAAAAAAGATATTAATTAAGAAAGATTTTGGGAGTTAGCTTAAAAGGATAATCTAGGATCGAGAAATATGCCTTTAGGGGGGAATCAGTTTCCCGGTCTGTTTAGTATACTGGTAGATGACGCAGAGCTGACATGGTCACAGGTGATATGCATTGAGAGAAGGAAGAGCTTTCTGACTGTAAATTGATCTTTAATCTCATAGAATCATAAAACCATTTAAGTTGGAAAAGACCTTTAAGATCACGATGTCCACCCATTAACCCATCCCTGCCAGGTGCCAAGCCCACCTCTAAGACACATCCCCAGGTGCCATATATACATACAATTTAAATGATCTCCAGGGATAGCGACTTTACCACTTCCTTCAGCAGACTTTTTCCAGTGCTTGAGAAACCTTTGGGTGGGGGAGTTTTCCCTCATATCTAACCTAAACCTCCCATGGCACAAATTGAGGATATTTCCTCTTGTCCTATTGCTTATTAATTGGAAGAAGAAACTGACCCCCACCTTGCTTGAACTTCCTTTCAGGGAGTTGTAAAGAATTTATTTATTACAAATAATACCAAACAAATTGTACCAGCCCGTGTTTGGAAGCAGACACTAGATAAATTCAGACTAAACCATTAGCATGATTAGGTCCTCAAAGGATATATCTAGATTCCATGGTAGCCCTTCATCAGTTAAACTGTTTAATTCAAGATCAAGCTACAGCACACCCATTTGAAAAGCAAAACACACACAGGCAGAGGTTGAAGAATTGACACAGAAGTTACTAAGTAAGTGCTGTGCTACAGGATAATACAAAATTGAAGGAGAGATCTCCCAGACTGTGAGGTCCCCTGTTATGTCACTGAAGGATGTAGCAAGGAGGTACTGAGTGTGTCCTTCCTGCTGCTGAAGCTCTGGCAGCCCATCCATTCCCCAACACTAAACTGGATTTTCTCCAAGTCTTTGACCCCAGACCTCCAGACACATCCAGGTAATAATACAAAAAATCAGCTGTCCTCGATCTGTCCCTGATTCTCCTGCAATGGGTGAGAGACTTCTGCGCTGGGCAAAAGCCGAGGGACTTGTGCCTCATTCTGACCCCACCTTTGCTGTCTATGTGCAGTGGCAGTTTCCTGTCCTGGTGCCTCGGCTGGAGTTCTCCCATGTCACAGAGGCTTAGGGAGGAGATGCTCAGCCCTACCACTCACCACATGGTGGATGACTGCCCCATGTCTCCACACTCCTTGTCAGAAAGTGAGGGCAGAGGATCATATGGATCCTCATTCACAACTGTTTTGCATCTGTAAAAATTACAATTCCCATCCTTTTTCTTCTACTTGGATACAGAGTGGTTTATACTTAATGATTCAGCCCACATTAGAAAAACACATCTATTCAGAAAACTGCCTGATATGTTGATGCTGACTTTTTTTAATCACTATCCATTTAACATTGACAAAGATTAGTACATCTTGAAAATGTATTGTTTTACCGTAGCAGATAACACATTTTCAAATAATACAGTTTTCATCTTTACTCTTTAAAAAGTGGTGATTAGAAATATGCTAATTATCTGCTACATTCAGCTTGTTTTTGTAATCTTGAAGAAAGCGCATCTCAAGCTTCATTTACAGAATGAACTTTTGAAAGCAAAAAGGTTCTGTCAGTTTTATAATACCATTATACTTACGGGCTGAGGTAGCCAAACAAATCCAGTTTTAGAATCATATAGTTGTTTACATTGAAAAGGACTTTTCAGATCATTGAGTCTAGTGGTTAACCCAGCACTGCCAAGCCCTCCACTAAATCGTGTCCCCAGGTGCCACATCAACAGATCTTTTAAGTCCCTCCAGGGATGATGACTCCATCACTTCTCTGGGAAGCCTATTATCACATCTCTTTAGCTGGCTGGAGTCAGCTGCCCCAGCTGAGACTCCTCCCAGCTGCTCGTGTCCCCCTGAAGTTTCCCCACAGATGAGATGATGCGAGAACCTGCAAAGTCCTTGACTCAATATAAATGTAGCTAAAATTTTCTTTGAACAACAAAACTACTCTCAACAGTTTTGGATATTTGCAGTTATGGAGTTTTCAATATTATCAGAAATATTTCAAGTATAATTTTTTTTTCTCCACTATTTATTTGTAAGACAAAAAACAAAATAAATATTTCTCTTATGTATGTGTATGTACAAGCATATAAAATACGTGTACACACATATGATTTAATTTTTTACTTTTTTTTTTTACTTGTATCTGACTAATAGTAATCTTAAAATAATCTGTTACTCTGTTCATCCATTGTGACAAAAAACAAGTTTTACAACTAAAAATGTATGATCCTTTTTTCTTGTTGGATAGAAGGAAAATGCTCAGACAAAAACATTTACAGCTCTCTAAGTATGAATAAATTATTTTGATATGACATAATAGGTATATTATGCAAAAAGTCCTTATCCACTTTAGTTTATCCTCAGTAATTCATTTGATTAGATTTATGTTTTCTTGTTTTGATTTGTTTAAACCAGATTCGACAGTGATAAGTATCTTTTAAGAACAGTGTAGCAATAAAAGGACTGACGTGTATATGGACCCTGCTATAAGAGTTTCAAATACTGCAAACAGGCTTTGGGTAGATCCATTGGAAACACTTTCAAGAATGAAGAGATATGCTAATACTTTTTTTTCTTTCAGCCATAAGCCACCACATTTAAATGAAATACTGTATTCTTTTACAAGGTGAAAAGAGCACAAAAGATTTTGACTTTCCAGTGGATAAATCATCCTGGGATTTCCAGGTCAGCTGCAACCAGATTCCTCTCAGTGACTCAAGGTGATATAATCTTTATCTCTGTGACTTTTACCTACATCTACAGTTCAAAAAAAAATGATAACGTGTCAGCTTTCTGCTCGGTCAAATAAACTGATTGGGGTTTGCATTCTTTCATGGCTGGCTCTGAATGGAAAAGGTGCTCTACTTTGATACCTGCTATGTATTTTACAAGTAATTGCTATGTTTATTCCTTTTTGTAGAACGTGTGTGCACAGATCTGCTGTGGCACTGTGAGTAGATGTGTACATGCCTACACCGTCACATTCATGTATTTTGTAGGTAACCAAAGGATCCCTCTGCTTCTGCCAGATGCCCGAAAGGACTGTGCGTAATTTAAAGAGGTCTAGGCAGTCATGAAAGGAGGATGGGGAAAGACCACCGGTTTAAATCACCCTCTGTTCCTCACCAAGGACATAAAACTAGATAGAGTCAAGTGGAAAACTTCACTGCAACAAACATCTTGCAGAAAGGAAAAAGTCTACCAATAGAGGGGAATCTAAAATGAAAGCCTCTGGGCAGACTGGCCATTCTCAGCATTACAGAGGAGCTACAGCTGCTGTGTCAGAGCCTTAGGGCAGAGCCTGGCAGGGTTCCAAATAATCAAAATTGGGATGTTTGCTACGACTTGGTTCTCTTGTTGATACCATTCACCACATATTCCTTAATTTCATACACTGACACTGCTGCTTCCATAAATTATCACATTTTATGGTTTTATTGCTAGCAAAATAAACTTTGATGACATATTTAAAAGTCATCAAGGCTATGAAAATGAGTTTATATTTGCAGAATATTTTTAAGTTGTATTATTTTCAATATATTACAGTCAAAGGTGGAAAAAAAAAGTGTTTAAATAAAAGTGACACAGTGAAGGTTATTCTGGCCACATATACTCATAGACACACGTAAAAACGACTTGAAAGATGTCCCATCTGCCAGGTCTCTCCATCTGACTGAAGCAGGGAGTTGCTTTGCAGCCAACCCATGATAAATAGAATGAATTCAACAAAAAATGTGGCAGGCAGCTTCTTGTCAGTCTTACTAATTAAAAAAAAAGCAAACAGATGGACAAGCAATGACTCTGATTCAACAGGAATTTGGGCTCTTTAAGTGAGAAGGCACTCTCAGAATTTTCCGAGGATGCAAAAAAGGAGTGTCCTTATAGATGACTCTCCAAATTCTAGACCTTAGGGCTTGACACTGTGCTTTTGACTGTCCTCCTGCAGCATCCCCTGCCGTGCACACTGGTATTGCTTTTACACAGAGTTCTGCCTTGCTATGAAGGAGCAGGGCTGAGTGGTCCTTGGAGAAATGGGAGAGGAAAGAGTAAGAGAAATGAGAGATCACAGGTTTGATTTTACTTTTCTGCTATACTTAGTATTTTTTAATCTTTCATTTATAATATATATAATATATAAGTACATAATTACACATTGTAATTTTTGTTTCTTGTTATTAATAACCTAATATGTATTAGATATAATATATATTATAATATAATATAGTCACCTTTTGCACTAGTGAATTATTACCGCATCAACAGTGTCTGAGGGAGGATTGCTAAGAGGGAGGGTGATTGCTTCTGGGAAGCAGCAAGCCTCAGAGCAAACAAATGAAAGAGGAGAGGGAGATGCAATGCTTGAAGCTTGCTCTGAGTTGGGAGTGAAACAAGATACAAGAGGCAGCACACATGAAATAACATGGGCTGAAGTGAGATGCTGCCAGGGAGGGTTATGTGGGCTCGTGAACAATGTGCTTCAAATCAGTGCAAAGCAACCAGATCCTGCAGATGAAAAAAGGAGGGAGAAGAAAGGGGATAGCCAGTACCAGGCAGGAATGATGATGGCTTTATTTGCAGCAGCTTGCACAGAGCTAAGGGGGACTAAAAGTGAAGTGGAAGTGACAGGAGACAAACTGGAAAGGTGCTGGTTGAGTGGTAACCACACAGGCAATGAAACGTGGTTACTGTGTTTTCAAAGCAGAATGAGCCCTGATTCCACCACACTGATATCATGAGAATCAGACACAACCATGGATAGAAAAATTCTACATAAAAAATAATCACAGAATCATAAAATCATAAGAGGGTTTGGGTTGAAAGGGATCTTAAAGATCCTCTGGAATCAATGCCCTTGCCACGGAGAAGGACAGTGTAACAACTGAAATAGTGGGAAAATATGATTTTAAATGCTTTTTTTTTTTCCTTTAGTTTTCTGTCAACATAAGCATATAACTAAATTATCTCATTTGAACTTTTGGCACCTCTGTTAAAGATGTTATAGTGTAAGACATCATTTCTACAAAGACTCACAGACATTTTTAAGTCTATACATGGTATAATGTTTGTAGGGCTTTATTCAGTGCACAGCAGTGAGTATGTATTTAAGCTTTTCCAGGGCAGGAATAATACCAATCTCAAGAACTCCAGAACTGATGAGCTGAGCTGCCAAAGCTGTGAGATTTAGCCTGGAAGTTATTAAAATTTCCTGTGCTAGCCTCCAAAATTTTGCTTTTTGAACAGCCTTTTTTGACTTTGAGAGTATCAGCCAACTCACAACAGTTTCAAGTGAGCAGGGCCAGCTTTCTAGTCTCTTTGGGAGCCTCACTAGAAGAACCAGCTGGGACTAAATCACAAAAAGCTGCCAGCTGGTGTAGCCACCTTTCCCCCTCCAACCAAAATGCCCAATGAGAAATAATTATGTGCTTCTCTAGCCTACTGTCTGCCAGCTCACTATATAGCCCTCTTCCTTCCACCAGTTCTCTTTGAGTCATCATTCAGTATGTCAATTAATTTTCCATTCTTCACTGTAAAACATTTTAAACCTGCTATCAGTAATACTGAGTTAAGTCACATACCCTGGAAGGAGTTAGAGGACCAGAACCATGGGATGTACCCTGGGGTCCTGGCTGCACGCAACACATGCCTCTTTTCCTGTGCCAATACTGTCACCCACTCTTTCTGCCTTGCTCAGTCCCAAACCTTCCTGACAGTCCTGGAAGAGGAGAGGGGAAGCTGCATCCTTCTCCTCATAATTCATCCAAATACCTGTAGTATTTGGAATATTCTAAAACTCTGACTATTCTAAAATCATTGATTTCTCTCCTGAAAATATCAAGAAGATATTAAAAGGCTGCACTGGGGCCATATTTTCAAATTTCCTTTTGTACATAACTGAAAGATCAGGTCTTCACATGAAGCTATCATTTTGGAGGTACAAATTTTTTTAAAAAAATTAAATACAGCATAAATTTCAATAGAATCATTACAGTGAATCTCTTGCCTGTGAAATCTCTGAACAAATCCTAATTTAGACAGTTAACTGTTTTTCAAAACCAGTCCACAAACCACAATGGGGTCAGTAGAAAAGTTCTAACAGATCTGCAAAAGGAAACTGAGAGAAATCAAGTGAAATGCAAACAGGTAACATCTCTCAGAGAGGACTACCTCCAACTCAAGATGTTAATTCTGAAATAAAAGAAGGTTAAAAATCACTGAAACTGATAATTTAATCTTTTACAGTCTGACTGAATGTATTTTGTTCTCTTTTAAAAATCAACCACATTTCAGAGAAAATCTAAAACCCAGATGTCCTGGTCCTGCTCCCAGTTATCTGAGTGTTAAAATGAGAAACAAATTCATGAATGCCAATGCAGTTCAAATCAACATCAGCACTGTCATCTGTGGAGAACAGAGTATAACAGAATCAACATCTACAAGCCTTTATCAGTGTTACCATTAGCAAAGCCAAACTGTGAAATCCTCGGTCTGTTCCCCCCGCAGCAAAACTCCTCCTCATCAGTATGAGACTTTAGGACTGAGTATGAACCTCGAAGTTTGGACCCATCTTTGGAGTCTCCCCAGATTCCATGCACAACCTTACCAATAGGATTTTCAGGATTGTAACACCTCTGTGGCTCAATCTGTGGTCAGCACCATCCCATAGAGTCCTGGATCAGGTTCAAATTCTGTTGTTTTCCCTCTAGTCCGCAGAGAAAGCTTTTACCTTTAGGAGCTGATGAATGTATGAGAGTTTAACAAACTTCTGCAGGACTACTGAAGACCTTATAATCTGTTTCCAACTTAAACAGAGATCTGGCTGTGCATAAGAGAAAGAAAGAAAGAAAGAAAAAAAGAAAGAAAGAAAGAAAGAAAGAAAGAAAGAAAGAAAGAAAGAAAGAAAGAAAGAAA
>VZRV01002450.1:0-144526 GCA_013398115.1 Falcunculus frontatus | reverse complement strand
AAAGAAAGAAAGAAAGAAAGAGACACACAACACCCTCTCCCCAAACCTACCAAAATTAAACTGTCTCCTGCACATCAAGTGCTCCCACTTTTCAAGGGGAGTGGTGATAGGAAAAGTGACAGGGAGAACAGTTCTTGATGTGACAGTTGTTAGTCATAGTGCTTAATGCTCTACTGCAAAGCACTCAGATCGTGCAGTGATAAAGGCTGGATATGAAGTGGAGTAGAACATAACTTCCTTTTTCCATCACGATTTGGAGTCTACATCCTCTGCTCTCTCTCAAACATGATGAACTTTCTCTCTCATTAGGTACAAATGTAATCTGACAAACATTCATACTCAGTTGAATACACGGGACTAGGAAAATAATTCTTTGGTGGCCTAATCAAAGACTTACACTTTACTTTTCATCTTGGAAATCCCTAAAAGATCACAATTCCCATGAGGCAATAAATGTAACTGAATAACAAAACAATCTCTCCTTTTCTTTTCTCATTATTTCTGCTCTCCATGTTTTAGATGCTTGGTCTTAATTATTTTATTATTTATTCAGCACAGTCAATGTACTCAGAAAAAGACACAACTAAAATGACAATCCTTAATCCCTAAAAAGCTTGGTAAAAGCGAGCATTCCACATTACTCTGGCTCTCCCTCTTATTTTTGACGATTCCTTATTTTTCTGTCCTGAATAATTAGCGGAGTCAAGATGCCACTTGCAACATTAATTGCATCATTATATAGTGTAGAAAAGACTTTTTGACTAATACTGCATATTTTACGGGGCTGACCATGATATCACTGTAAGAAAAAGCTCCAATACTCTCAGTCTGACATAATTGTATTTAATAAGGTGATACTTTCAAATCAGTGATTTAAATTTTTTTCAACTTCTTATATTTCCTGAAGGATTAGTTGTAAAGCATCAATGGCAATATTTTTCATTTTTTCTCTGAAATTTTTGGAATTGAAGCCCTGTGTTCTGTTCCTATTACCCCTTTTTTATTAGTGCTTCTCATCACTAAATGCCCGAGTATATAATACTAAATACTTCACAAAAAACCCTCTAAGAGACATTGGAGATGTTTTATAGTTGGGAAGGTGAGTGAAAGGATGTAAACCCAGTAAACCCAGGATCATTACACTACAGGATCTTCCAGAAAAATCAGCTATAGTAACAACTCCGGTAATAATAGATACCATTATGCTATGCTTAGTTCTGAATAAACCAATGCATCAGCTTATCCTCAACTTATTTTTCCATTGCCTGAAAATGAAGTTAATGATTATATTCAGTGCTAACATCACTAAGAGGAAAAAAAATCTTTAGTTATTAGCAAGCTTTATGTAAAAAATCGCGCTGCGTGAGTAAAATAAAAAGGTAATTGTTTCAGTATTTCTAATGGGATACTGAATATCATTATGTTTATATTGATACTGGTTAACTCAAGATAGAAGAGAAGAATGGTAACTCCTACTCTGAGTGTTAGGTAGTAATAATGGGCTGTTCTATATTGATTTGATTTGATTTGATTTTATATTCATTTTATTTATTCTTACTCAATTTTATTTTATTTACGTTATTTTAATCTGGTTTGGATTTTTTGTTTTAGTCTGTTTAAAATTTCTTTGGGCATTATTGTATTTAAACCCCTTCAGACTTAGAGGCTTTTATTTATCCAACGTGACATTGACACAGCCGTACAACAAGGCCATCTCGAGAACAAAATTGAGTAATAACTGAAGCCCAGTTCTCCTTTTCCATTAACCATCATGAATTTGTGTCTTAAAATAACTCCACGGATTTCAGCCTTCCCTCCAAACCCTGTATCAGCTGAGTACACAATAGAATATACCCCTGGACAAACAAAAGGAAGGCAAATTCAACAAAGACTGAGCAAGAATGAGAGGTACGGGCGTTGTAAATCTAACATGACATTTGAAAACATCCCTTTTTCTGCTCGTTTCTGCCTCTTTTGCCTTTTAGTTATTCAGCCTGCAAAAATCTTCTTTTTTTCAGGTCAAGGGTTGTGTTTTATTCTCATTGCTGAACATAAGAGAGACCCAATTCAGGGCATTTTTCCAGTGTAAAGGAAATTATAAACATGACTGATGTTAAGAGGAGCTTATTTTCAGGAGGGAGTGCTGACATTTCACAAAGCTGCTCCTTTATCTGTATTTTTGACTAAACTATCAGCAACTTTTTCTGCAGGTACACGTGTCTGCAAGCATGTTATTGAGAAACAACACAGGAGGAAAATTCAGAGGTTGTTCCAGGGAAGAGGTTGCTATATTTCAGCACGAGATAAATCTCTACAAAAAGAACTAAATTCCCAAGCCTGCATTTCCTGATAGCCAGCACGGACCTGGAGAAGAGGAGCCAGTGCCAGCCCAGGGACACTGAATGCCACTATCTTGCTGCTGCATCACAGCTGACAAACTTCCCAGTGTCACATAACCACATTGGCTTGTCTGGATCTGCCTTGGGAGCAGCTACATTAAGACACATCCTGCAGCTCTATCACCCTGTAGTTAAATGAAGAGGACAAAGCTCAAGACAAGGAACAGAAAATAAGACAACCCAGGTGGTTCAGCAGCAAAAAAAAGCTGATACAGACATCACCTGCTGCATGTGTGGCTAAAAGCGAGAGCCACTGCAGGAGGCTGAACTGCATGGGGAAACAAGGACAAGCAGTGTTTGGGATTGCTCCAGAAATTCCGATTAAAATCTATACAGCACTATGTGAGGGAAAACAAAAAGTAGGAGACAAGTTGGTCTCTTCTTATGGGTTAAGAAAACTTCAAAGGAGAAGCAGGAAATATACAAGAGAGAGGGACAGGGACTTTTGACAAAGGCATGGAGTAATAGGATAGGGGGGAATGGCTTTAAACAGGAAGAGTGAAGGTTCAAGTTGGATATTAGGAAGAATTCCTTATTGTGAGGGTGGTGAGGTGCTGGAACAAGCTGCCCAGAGAAGCTGTGGCAGCCCCATCCCTGGAAGTATTCAAGGCCAGGCTGGAGAGGGCTTTGAGCAACCTGGTCTAGTGGAAGGTGTCCCTGCCCATGGTAGGGGGTTGGAAATAGATGACCTGTGGGGCCCACTCCAACACAAACCTTTCTGCAGTTCTATGATATGTGAGTAAATAGCAGATGACTTAATGTATATCAAGGTTTAAAACGAACTCCTTTTTGTTTTAGTGACTGAGTTTAGTTGGGGGAGGGAATTCCAAAGCCTTTGTTTTATTGTTCTTTCCACAGGAAAAAAAAATATATAAAGGGAGACTTTGCTCAGGATTAATTATTGAGTGTTTCAGAGCTTTATAATATATTTATAGACTCCCTCGAGCTTGGCAAGCTTTTTCTCTCTTTCTTTCTCTTTTACTTTGTCATCTCTGACCCAGCATTTTCATTCAAATACCTGATGAGACCCTTTGTGGTATTAGAAGAAATGGAGGTGCTGGGAGAAGTGCTGGAACATTATACAGCTCTCACCAGCCTTGCTCCCGCTAAGGGCTTCATGAGCACCTCCTGCAAACAGCCTTGCTCTCAGGATTCAGGAACATGACTGCAGGGGGGTATGTTAATGCTCAGGTCTAATACTTAAAATTGAAGTTCATCTAGAAATATGTTTTACTACCATAATTATTACGCCCTGCCACAGAACTGTATTTTCTTGTGCCCCTTTTCCAAGTAGTTTGGGTTTTCCCTTTAATCTTATCCCTCTCTCCCACTAGAGCATTAAGAAGAAAACCCAGATTAAAACTTCTTTGAAGTTTGAAATAAGGATGACAGAAGGATTTTGATTAATATCTGCCACAGGAGAATGAATTTTATTAGATGGAAGTACTGCTGCTGAACAACTCAGATGACCCAGATGATGGTGGGGAGACTACAGCTGAAGGGAGAGCAGCTGTGCTTCCAGGGCTGAGGAGTGAGGACACAGCTCTGATGTTTGCCACTCTTAATGAGCCCTTTAGAGGTACACAGTATTTCCAAAGCCCTAAGCAAATATTAATTAACATACTCATTTAGGGTCCTCCACTTGCAGGGACAGGGTAAGAGATAAAGAAGGTGAAAACGTGGCCTCATTGACCTCAGTAATGCTTAGATCACTTTTGTGGAGCCAAAAGTTCACCCCAAAGTGATTTTCTGTAGACTACACCGAAAACAGCGTTCTTGTGGCTTTCCACTGTTATGCTGGCGATAGCAAGTGCCTTGGCTTACATGGCCACTTTGTCAAGCAGAACAACTAGACATGATTTTATATAGATGTTCTAGACATTTGATTTACCTCTGGAGCTTGGGTCAGTAGCAAGAAAAAACCAATTCTGAGTTAAAATACCGTCTAATGTTTCCCTGTTCTTTACTTTGGGCCGTGCACAAGAAGCATGACTCTTTCTTCATTCAGACTGGCATGAAAGCAGTGAAGAAATGTGTCCAAGACACTGGCTACAGGTGCTCAAAATATTTCTCATTGCAAAATAATGCCCTGATTGAATAGCATTTTACAAACTGATGACCTGCAGAATTCACATTGTTGGTATGTTGAACCACAGCTGGGCTTGTGTGTTGGGCATTGTGTATTTACATGTGCTTGAACACAGACACAGGCTGTAGGTACGAGGATATGTTACAATCTATTGAATGAATAGCATGAATTTAAAAGTATAAAATAAAGCATTTACACAAGGGACAACAGCTGTATTGAACTACCAAAACAAGCACGGTTTGCAAGTGATTTAAATTCTGCATTTAAAAGTAGGGAGGCCATTGTAATCTGTTATCTAGAGGATATAGATATGGCTCCAGAGGAAGAATATTTGCCTAAACACATACTTCCACAGTCTGTAGATATCTTCATCTGAGTTAGCCAATGTGAGCTCCTTTTGTACTTCGCTGACTTCATGTAGAGGAAGCACGTCTCCAGAAGCAGAATCACTTAAAACAAACTTTTGCAATCCATTAGATGAATCTTATCTCGATTTTCTTGACTCATTCTGGAGAGATCCAGTCAACCAGCTTACATACTGCTACCTACACTGCAGATATCTGAAGTTAGGGGAGGCAAATCTTATGCCTGCTAGTTTATGTTATTCCCCCAGCAGCATCTCAAGTCGACAGATCCAAAGTCTTTAGAAATACTTATCAGAGAAATAATCTAATCCAAACTGTCTAATGGAGAGAGGTAGCTACATACGGAAAACCATCTCTGTCCAACCTGAGATACTGTCCCATGGAGTTACATTTCTCTCTATATCTCCTCTGACTAGATAAAATGCTTAAATTTCATGTGGCTACAGTCAGGGAAAAAAAATCCCCCAAGGCTGAATATCTTCCTATGGTTCAATGAACCAACAACTGATTTCAGTTTAATTCTCTCTCACAGTGTTTGAGGAGAGTGGAAGAGTTTAGCTTTAGTCTTGCTACATCCTGCCTTTTCTACAAAGGATGCAATTTAGCGAGTGATAAAAAGCAGGAATTTAAAACTATGACTTGCATTAAACGAGGTTACATTTTCAAAACACTGATGAACTTGGATGGCTCGACATTCACGGGTCAGACTTGGATACCCAAAGAGGGCAATTTTCAGAACTCCTCTTTGGCCCTGATAAAAATCTAGTGACATTTATTAATTATTTTGGTCCAAAAAGTCAAAATAAAAAATTGTTTTGTAAATGCAGTTCCTAGTATAAGTAGTGCTTACAGAAAGCTGTAACTACACTAGAACCCACAACCCCATGTAAATATGTTAACACTTCAATTACATCTGCTGCATGTCAATATTTTAAATAATTCAATTTTCAAACTCATAGCCAGATCCTGACTTAATTACAGGCATGCTTCTTTCTAGGAGTGTTTAATGTCTATAAAAATATTCTCAAAAGAGGCAGGAGGGAGAAATACTTTCAGTTTTCATAAAGTCAGCGTAAGAAGTCTGGTGTCCCACATGGTATCTCCATGTTAACATGTGAGGGCTAACAGGGTAAAATAGGACCGCACTCCAAAAAATACTCCCTAGAGGCCATCACTTTCTGTCATAAGAAGCCTGATTCTTTATACTAATTTTTCAAATAGTTCTTCAAAAGAATCCCTATTGCCCTTACATTTCCTTCTCAGCCTGCCTTCACCTTCTGCCAGATGAATCTTGATGCAAGAAAGTCTCAGTTCTGTCAGCCTCAGATACTTTTCCTTATCAAAAATCACTTGTAAATCAAGAAAAGGAAGCATCATTTGTCTTGCTAGATGTAAGCAATGAAGAGCATTTTACAATGGCCCACATTCCAATTTTAATGTGGCTATTAACCATCTGAGATCAGCTTCAGCCTCCTGAGAGCCATACAACAGAGTTGATCAGTGAACATCCCTAACTCAGCACTTAAACACAGATTAGTGCTGCCCACTCCAATCCAGCTCAGAGCAAAGCTTCGCCATGTGTTCCTTTATATTTCATGCTCTTTTACAGGCAGTATCATGAAAACTTTTTACTCATTTAAGTAATAACAAGCCTGCTACCATTTCAGTTTAGCCTCCACAAGTCTGCACATTTGTGTTAGAGGACAAGACTGTATTCAGCCACAGTTCACTGTGGTAATCCCTTTTAATACATTCGATGTAAGAGGAACACATCTCCCATCTCCCTTTTTGATCCAGCTTTCAAGAGTAATGTAATGACAGTACTTCTGTCCTGATAATAATTTTCTTAATTGCTGGATTTTCCTAAGAAGGCCTCCCAGAGCTTTGCTTTGGTTTTGTGTTTACTCAGTCTCCAACAACCCAGCTTGCCACATCACCAGATTTAGTCAGGCAATTCTCTTGCTCCGTTGTCATTTGGCTTAAGGGAAGTGACACATTCTCCTTCCAGTAATAATTATGGAGTGTATCCAACACATGGAAGGACCAACTTTTGTCTCTATTTTCCCCCCATTGAATAAACTCTTGTTTTCCAACAGAATTCCTCTGGTTTTATGCTTCTTTCAGTACTTTCACTCACTGACTACTTGGACTGAAGTAAAAAAAATAAACAGCATAATAAGATCAAGTACCACTAAAAATATAAGTTTTTAAAGAAGAATTAACAACTAATTTTGCTATTTTTTGGCTATTGGCTTCTCAAAGTTTCTATCTATCTTGAAAGTCTTACAGAAAAAAAAATCTCAAATGATACCAGTCATAATTCAGTCCATAATAATGAAATTCACAGCTTTGGGCCAGAAGAGGCTTGCATGAGCCAAAAAGAAAGTCTGCTGCAAGATTTCGACTCCTGCCTCTTGGACATATCATTGCAGGCCTCGGCCAATGTGAGACTGCAATTTGGCGCCGGAACTGTTTCCAGCGCTTTAACACCTCAGTTATTCCTTCGTTGTGGACAAGTGGATAAGCAAGGGTGATGTCCAACCTCAGCCTGGTTCAGTAAGTGGGAAACTTAGGTTAAATTACTTCCCTGGCTGCAAACACAGTTCACAGAACTGTAGGGTGCCAGAGTACAAACTAGGCTGTGCTACATCTCCCTGCTGAAGGTACACCAACAGGCAGGAAGAACCCATGTGGTGTGATTCTTGGTGTTGTCCTGTGCAGGGCCAGGAGTTGAACTCATTGATTCTCCTGGGTCCCTTCCAGCTCAGGAATGCTACGATTCTATGGCTTTACATGATTCTATGAAATGAAGTTCCAGATGGCCAGCGGTAAAGCATGTGACTCGGGGTCATGAGAACCCTGTGGGAATGAGTAGCCTTCATTCCAGTTTCTGCTCTGGTTCTGTGAGTCACATGGATGCTTTCCTGGCTGCACTGCATGTATGAAATAGACTTATTACTGTGGGTGGGCCACAGTGTTGAAACAGCCTGAGAAACCTCACACTCCATGCAGTTTTCCAGGTCAGGTGTCCCTGTGCCACTCTGCTCTGTGCAGTGTCAACAGCTTGTCATTTGATTTGATTTCTGAATAGCTCAAAAGGATGTCAGAACTAAAATTCAGTGTAAGGTATTAGATACCTGAATCTTTTCGGGATGTAATTGCCAAGGCTTCACCTCTGATCATCTAACATGTTATAATGTACCAGGAGAGAGATTGACTGAATTTCCCTCTGCCTAACAAGGATGCTGCTGCAGGAAGAGATTTAAGCTTTGCTGTCTGTCATTTCCAAGAAGTGACTACTATCTCTAGCTTTTCTGAAGTTGAAATTTACGTGAGAGTTGCCTGGGTGGTATGCAAAAGGGGCAAATGCAAAATTCAGAAAGAAAAAAAAAAGGCCAATTTTTGTTTCAAAACAAAAATTATAATAAAAACTTGCCTACTATATGATAAAATTAAAATGGTTTGATTTTTTTCTCTTGCATATGTAAATACAGAAGAGAGATTAACAAGATATTGTAAATATAAGGACTAGATTAATATACTCAGATGTACTGCCCTGATTTGTGGATGACTCAGATCTCAGCCTAGACTGATGCCTTGTATAATTCCGAAATGTTTACACTTGAGATTTCAAGGATGGGGCTTTGAGCAACCTGGTCTAATAGAAGATGTCCCTGCTTGTGGCAGGGGTGGGGATTGAAAAGAGATGGTCTTTAAATCCTTTCCAACCCAAACCATTCTATGATTCCATCAATCTATGAGATTTTTTTCCCAGCCATAGCTTTTGTTGTTTTATTCAAGACCTTGCCCTTCTAAAGACAAAACTGATGGAATTTCATAAATTTCATTGGTTCATAGAACTTATTATCATTTATCAACAATTTTAAACTTTTTTTTTTTAGGGAAGGGTGAATAATATTTCTGGACTGGGGTCAGTGAACCAGGGTGACATGACATTGACACTAATCATGCTGCCACTGAGAGTCAGTCATGCTTGCCAATGAAAGCCTTGTGTAAAGACGAAAAGTAAATCATTATCCCAATGAATAGCAAATGTATCTTATCAATTACCCCATTTTTCAAATTTTCACATTACCCCATTTTTCACAGCATTTTCACCTCCAAAATCACAGCCTTTTTATTCTTCGTCTTTCTCCTTGTGCTTTTCTTCTCATTCTTTTCTTTCACTTCTCTCCCTTTGTCCTTTCACATTTCTTTATCCTTTCACATTTCTTTATTACAGCAACTCCTAGTTTCCCATTTTGGGTTTTACCTTAGTCTCATAAAAGATCAATAATTTCATAGTGAATGTTTGCATGAGAAAGACTGTAGTACAGCATCCCAAAGAAAATAGAGATGAGAAATAAGCGTATTCGAAACACATGGGTTTAGGCTGCTGAGTCAGTAAAAGAAACACTAAGTCAGTACATCTGAACATTTGGAAAGTATTTTCCCAACTAACGAATATACTTCAGATATTTTTAAAAAAATCAACCTATCCCTTAGATTCTTCCAAATTTGAAGGTGCTATAAACACACAAGGCAGAATGGAATCAGCCCTCAAAAAGGATTTTCAACACCTCTGTTCTTCACATCATCTTGTCTCTCCTCGATTCAGGCAAACTGCAAAAAACTCACTGCCAACCTTACAGGACTCTTATGCCTTTGCGTTTATCCAAGCATTTTGTAGAAATGATCTTCACGACTGCTGGGTTCTGTAGGCACACAACTGCTCCTTGTTTCATGACTGGGAAACTGGGTCAGGGGGAAACTAACTGGTTTCACCAGAAGTCACTCAGAGAAAGAGTGTCAGAGCAAAGTGTAAACCTGATGATTTCAGCTCTATCTCATGAAGCAACTCATTATGCTTTCTCTTTATCTGTCGTTCTACAAGGACACTCTAAACATGTTGAATTATGTTTTGACACTTTTGAAACAGACCTTTTTTTTCTGAGTTCTTATACATTCCTTTTATACCATCTGCAGAAATTCTCAAAGCTGAACCTTAATTTGGCTTTTGTTGTATTATACTGAAATAGAGAAGATTTAGTGAAACCCATATTCCATTCCATTCCATTCACAGTGAAAAATAAATCCTACTTTAGAGTACAACAATTAATATTGATTATATTACTTGAAAATGTAAGAGTCTGCACACACACATATTTTCTGTGAACCAGTGTTCTAGCAACGACCTCTATTTATTATAGCTGCGGAGTATGATCAAAGAAGTGAATCTTTAAAGAAGATAGTTCAAAATACGTAATTAAATATCAAGTCTTAGAGGAACAGCACCTCTATCTGTACAGGAAATATCACAGAGATATTTGATAAGAACGGCTCACAGTTAAGGGGGACAGTTTGGAATACAGAGTTTGCTTCTGGTAGAACAGGAGACAAGGCTGAAGGTTCATGAAGACGGCAGAAAGTGCACAATCAGGAGCAGAGCATCTTGTGAGTGTCAGAAGCTGATGAGTTGAGTCAGTCTCAGGTCATTTTCCATCTCAGCATCTATGCTGAAAGGCACCAGTTCGGTTTATTTGGTGCTGTCACATATCTCTGTACTACTTTTCCTCTTCCTCAAATTTCTGTGATACTTTCTCTCCCTCTCCTATCACTTCATCATCTTGACCCTCTTATCCTGCCCTATGCATTGTGAACTGCACATTTCAAAAAAGCAGAATCAGCGATGGGGCTGGAATCACAGAATTACAGAATGATAGAACATCCTCTGGTGGAAGGGACCCACAAAGATCAGCTAGTCCAACTCCTGGCCCAGCACAGGACAGCCTCCAGAATCACGCCAAGTACCTGAGAGTATTGTCCAAATATTTCTTGAACTCTGTCAAGTTCAAGAAACTCTGTTTCTTGAACTCATACAATGAGTTTGGTTGCTTTTTCTGCCTTTTTTTTTTCTTTTTTACTAGTTATCCAATTTAACTGCATTTTGATTGTGTCAATAATCCACATCAATCCATAACAACATAATGACTGTATTTCAGAGTGCCAGGGGTGCTTGAGATCTTGTGATTTAATTTCATAGTGCTTTCATATCATATATTTCAAAAACACAGACCAGCAAACAATTCCAATTGTGCATTAAGGAAGTCATGCGTTTTGTAATTGACGTAACCCAGGAGAAGAGTCAATCCTCTTTTGGGAATAGCATGCTTTTGTCAGAGCCAAAAATTGATAGAGGTGACCCTACCAAACAAAGCACTTCAGATACTGTCCAGCAGAGATCAGCAGTGAATAGACTCCTGTCAATCAACAGAATCATCTTTCTGCTGATAGTGGTAGACAGCATTTGCCAAGGGCTGCGCACCAAATGCAAAGTACTGAAACACCAGCACAATGACTTAGCCATGAAATCACCCCGCTTCTTTGCAAATAGAGTAGGATACTGTTAGGAGAGAGGTTTAAGAGGAGGGGGGAGGGCATTCCTCTTGAGAACTCAAATTCATAAATCAGAGCCAAAAGAAGCAGCAGGTTTCTGGCTACACTGCATTTAGATCAAAGGCTCTGTTATAGCTTATATGATTAATGAAAGATGAACAGCATTCCAAAGATTAACAAATTTAATTCCTGAGACTGTAGCAGTTATCTGTGTGGGCAGACTGACCCCTAATCTCTGGCTTGGTGCTGGACTGTGCCACCCTCATGTTTCTTCTCTGCTCCCCCTCCACCGCCACGGCCATGCCGGCAACTGTAAGATGACATTGAGTAGATGGGTTCAGCACAGAAAGATAAAACAATGTGAAAGGATGGAGATTGGGAGCTTATCAGCCAAACAGGACACTGGATATAAAAAGTAATCAACTTAAAGCTCTTATCAAAATGTTTCCTGGGAAGAGTTTTGTTTGGTTTTGTTGGGTTTTTGTTGGTTTTTTTTTGAAATAAAATCTTTCATTGCTTGGGAAAAATTACAGGATTATATTAAAGTAATTGCATGTGATATATTCTGCGTGTGGGCGTGTATGTGTTCCCTGAAGAATGCACATGGTTTGTAACTTGAGGTGTTCTAAGCCAAGGGAATTAAGTAATCATGTACAAAAGGAGTTTATCTACAAGAGGAACCGAGACATGGCTTTTTCTGTCCTATTTAAAGGATGAAGGGAAAACACTGAAAAGGAATGCACACACTGCAATATGTTAAGAATAAAAACAATTAACAAAATATTTAGACAAATTACATGTATTTATGTGCTAAAACAAAATAGCTGCCTGTAAAATCCTCCCTACCAGCATTCTCTGGAACTTCATTTGCAGAAGTTCTTTGAAAAGGTTTAGAAATCTTAAGGAAAATCCCATAATCTGATGATAGCAAACAACTTTTAAAGTAGAATATTTTTTGATTTCTGTTCCTGTTAGATTCAGCTTTTGGGATTAATCATTTTCATGCCTACTCTAGTATGCACCCATCCTCTTCTCCACTGCTTAGAACCTACTTTTCCTAATCTTGAGAACATCATCCCACTCATTTAAAAAGTCTACTGCTCATCAGAAGAAAAAAAATTATGATATTAGCTCATGCATTTTTTCTACCTATCCTTTTTTTATTATTATTGCAATGAAAAAGCTATTGGGCATGTGAGTGCTGGTTTTTCAATGAAGGGAAAATACTTCTTAATCATCTAGATAATATGAGAGCACTAAAAGAGTGATAATAAGAAAACAGAGTAGAAGAATACAATTGCATGGAAAATGTTGCAATGAAGCCAGAGAGATAATTTCACATCTTGATTCCTTGATTCCATCCTCATTTCATCATGGCATTTGGCATAGCTTGCTTGGGGATGGGTTGAAGGCAAATTAGGCTTTATGCAACACTTGTATTCCAGCAATTCATTTGTTTGCCAGCATAAATCATGGCAGCCTTAGGGTTTTTACTTAACTTCCTATGTCCAGGTTCCAGATTATGTTGTGGTTTAGGTTCTGTGCTGACCGAAAGACCTTTGTGCGTTGGAAGCCCACCAACAACACAGCAAAGTGTGTTATGGTTTTAGGAGTGTTTAAACAAACTCCTTTGGTCAGAGAGATCTCCTAGCTGGATGCCACAAGGTGATCTCATTAGGGAAGGACAACTCCAACTGTCCCATCAGCTCTTCCAGAAGACAGGAAGTTAATTTCCTCTAGCCACAAAAAGAATCTGGGCAAAACATTCCACAGCTCTGCCTGGTGCTCTTACCTTGGCTTTCACATGCATACAACAAGAGGTTCAGTCAGGTTTGAATTCTGCAGGAGGTGTGTCCTTAATATTCAATTTCTTATGAATATTTAAAAGTAATAAATGTCAAATTAAATGTTTAATGATCTTGTTTTGAGTAAAAAAGACCTTGAAGAGGATCAGGAAGAAGTCAAGCTACCTAAATTGGCCAGTCACTGAGCTCAGAGGAACACCTCCCCCAGCTTCTGTTGCTCTGGAGCAGGTACCCTGTGAAAGAAATGGTGGTTGAATTGCAAGAGACAGGCACACTAATATATGGCATGCCTACTCTTAGAAGCAACAAAAATGCCTGTGCTTTGCTCTATTCCAACAGACCTAGTCTAGATGGACCCCAAAATAATGATGTAACACAGGACAACATCTTCAGTGACTCCTTTTCTTACTTATTTTTCATGGTAGCTATGGGATTTTGTTGTGACTTCTTGACACACTGAGGTGTATGCAGGAGATTCCAGCAATTTTAGGTAAATTCACCTGCTTGAACTACCCATTTCTATGATGCTTTATCATGATCAGCTTGGATCTATTTGGGTCTAGCCTGCAAAGCATAGTTAGGGAGAAGAAACCTCCCACCTCCACTGGAAGGTGGAATTATCTGCACAGACACAGATATCCAGAAGATTTTTTTTAGAACCATCTAGCAGCTGCCTTATAGCCTATTTTTTTAAGAAAGTGAGAGTTCAGCTTCATTACTGCAAACCGTGGAAACAACATCCATAATCTCAACTATTAAGGAACAGGGAAAAATAAGTTAATTATGTACAATTACAGTTATCTTCACCTTGGTGTGCTTTAATGAACTACAAGAGTTTAATTCTGTACACATGACTTTTAGAGAGGTGAATAGATTTGAGACAAACTTGTGAATGACCTTTGAGACTACAGAGTGAGAGTTGGTACAGGGCAGATCAAAGGTGGCAGCTGAAATCATGGTGAGGGAGTGTATTGTTTCTCACCCCCTTCACATTTCTGTTCAGCTCTTATGGGCTTGGATTATTGTTGCATTCACTTGAAAACTAGCCAAGCTTTTTAAATCATGACAAAGAAATATTCTTTTGATTTTTTTTTGTTCTTTCTTACTGCCTTGGATTTTTTAGATTTGAATGAAGCCAAGAAAATATGAACAAGCATTTAACTTAAAGCCACTCATCCTATTCACACACCCCAGTGTGGCATTTGCCTCTGGACTAATCAAGTTAGTCTTGCTTTCCCAGTCAAAGCTGAAGGCAAACAAAAGTCTCACTTCAGTTAATTGAATCCCACTTACGCTGTCCAACAAGAATGCAGATACTTAATTTGTTATCATATTATTCCCACATTGCAGCTACCTAAAAGTTCATATGTGGGTTGGGAATCCAGAGTTTTAGGCATTTTCCAAACATGCAATTAAAGGATAGTTTCAAACTTCAAGAGCTCATTTTACAAGTGAGATCTCTGGAGGACAGCAATGCTGAACTGTCTGGACTTCCCTCTGTTGACAATTTGCCGGCAGAACTTTTTTTTTTTTGCTTGTTTTTCTTTATCTAAAGTAAGTGCAAGTTTTTCTTCATGCCTGTAGGAAACCTTTCATTGACCCATTTCCTGAACCAAGCAAACAGCCATCAGCTTATAGTTGGGTGAATTAGCCACAGGAGAGAAAGCAAACTAAAATAATTGCTCTTTTTCCTCATTTATATCAACATTTTTTCTACAACAAGCCACCTGGCTCCAAATATTTGTTTTCTAATCACCCAAGTACAAAATTCACCAGACAGTAGATCCTGAAAAGTCCTAGAGCGAAATTCTGCTCAAATCACATCATCAGCTTTCAAAAGCCATTCAAAAGGAGAAGATCAGCAGAGCATACCCCCATACTGTGCATCCTTTGGTTGGGAAAGTGAGCCCTCCTGCAGCTCAGAGCTAAGGAAGAGGGAATTTCACTCTTTAATTCTCATGAAGTACACAGAGAAAAGGAGGGAGGGAGTGAAGGGAAACCTGTGCTGATCAGAGGAACTACTAATGGAACAGCAGAGTTTGAAGATGTCTGATCTCTTCTCTGCCATGAGTGCAAAGTCTCAGATGAATTATGAAACACAGATACCTGTCATGCCCCCCCTGCAAGTTCAAGGAATAACACAGCTGTGTACTCCTCACAGGGTACTCTGCCAATTTGCTATTCATTCCCCACCTACTTTACAGAAAGAGATATTTTATATATTTTCTGTAGACAATACATACCTATTTTTACCAGTTTTTCTCTGATGTGGTCAGGGCAAGGATGTCCTTAAAATATTCCTTGATATTTTGCACCTGTGTAGGGAAGCCATTGGAAATCATTATACTGCAAGCTCTGCTCTGATCTGAACATTTTGGGTTCCAAGAAGGTTTGTCTCTACCCTGCTACCTGCCCACTTACAGCTCTCACAGAAAGGGAGGAGTCATCTCACCTCACTTTCACTCATCTCCAGGGCTGACATCTGCATGCAAGCACGTTTTCACTTTCTCCTCCTTACAGTCACAGGAAAGAAGTAAGTCTTCCTAGGGAATGATTAATTTGACTGATTTCAGATAGCTGCCTTATGGTGAGATAATTAGGCCTTAGAAAGGCCTAATTATTTCTGTTGACTGTAAAGGGAACCTTGATGATTCCTAGTCGTACGGAAACCTACTCTGGCTCTGGCACTTCCTGAGCTGCAGATCTTCAGTAGCTGGAGTAAAGACACCTCCATGCTTTCCTTGTCCTTTTGCTTTTCCCTCAGCACCCAGTATCTACTGCTGATTATGGGCAAAACGAAGTGAAATGAATTTTCAGTGAAATTCAAATTTTACCAAATTGTGCAACCCTTCCAGAGTACTCTCATCCTTGGCTCTATCTATGACACCTTCTGCAAGGCAGGAACTACAAAAATAGTCTTCAAACATACCCAAACTTCAAGTAAGGTAGGAAGCAATAACTCCTTCGAGAGCTGCAAGTCTGCCTGTAGAACATAGTCTTGATGTGTAGCAGTGCAGACATCCTCTGTGACCACTTTGTATATGTGGGAAACAGGGACTAAGGGTGCACAAATCTGTCTTCACAAAGTCTGTCTTCAGAGGGGTAGGGAGGTTGGGGCCTCCTACTCGCCTGGCTTTTCCAGTGAGTCAGCTGAAAGAGACAATTTATCCCTCAGGTTGTTTCTTCCCTGTCCACTAAGAGAAGGCCTCTGGGAACCAAATGGCAAAGTTTTAATTGACATTATGTTGTACATCGACCGTGGTTTGCCACCATAAGCCCACCAAGATGCCCTCTCTTCCTCCTCAAGACTGGAGAAAATACAGTAAAAATTCATGAGTCGAGATACAGACAGGGAGATCACCCACCATGTACCTTCACAGGCAGAACAGACTTTTCTTGGGGAAACAAATTTAATTTCTTGATAATTAATACCAAAATAGGATGGTGATAAATAAGACAAATCTAAAACCGCCATGTACCTACTCCTCCCTTCCTCCCAGGCTCAACTTCCCTCATGACCTTTCCACTGCTTCCTCCCTGAGCAGCGCAGAGGGATGGATGTGAGCTGCAGTCAGCCCATAACACTTCCTCCTTCCTCGTGCTGGGTGTCCCTCCCACAGGGCAAAGTCAGTTCTGCATGAACCTCTCCAAGGTGGGTTCTTCCCA
Organism: Falcunculus frontatus; assembly: GCA_013398115.1. NCBI lineage: Eukaryota > Metazoa > Chordata > Aves > Passeriformes > Falcunculus > Falcunculus frontatus. The sequence continues at coordinate 127,806 of VZRV01002450.1, read as the reverse complement.
TTGGCTTCAAGGACTTCTTCAGAGTGCTTTTTATCATGGGCTGCAGTCCTTAAGGACCAGACAGCTCGAGTGTGGGTTGGTCTCTCACGGGTCAATGACACTTCCAGAAAACCTGATCCTGTGGGCTCCTTTCCATAAGCCACAGTTCCTGCCAGGAGCCTGTTCCACCATGGACCTCCATGGGCTGCAGGGACACAGCTGCTTCAGTACCGTCTTCATCATGGGTTGTAGAGGAATCTCAGCTCCAGTGCCTGGAGCACCTCCTCCCTCTCCCTCACTGACCCTGGTGTCTGCAAGGTTGTTTCTCTCATATTTTTCTCATCCCCCTCTCTCACCAAATAGCATTTTTAGCCTTTTCTTCCATATATTATCACAGAGGCATAACCAACATTGCTCATTTGCTCAGCTCTGAAGAGTGGCAAGTCCATCTTGGAGCCAGCTGAAAAGGGAGCTTGTGTCTTCCTGCAGAATCCACCCCTGCAGCCCCCCTGCTATCACAACCTTTTCATTTAAACACAATACACTTCACAAGGGCCAGGATTTCTGTCCACGTCTTTTCCTAGATTTGTCAGTAAATCTGTCTATCTATCTATCTATCTATCTATCTATCTATCTATCTATCTATCTATCTATCTATCTATCTATCTATCTACCTACCTATCCATCCATCCATCCATCCATCCATCCATCCATCCATCCATCCATCCATCCATCCATCCATCCATCCATCCATCCATCCATCCATCCATCCACATATCCATCCACACATCCATCTATCCATCCATCCGTTCATATTCATTCTCTCTTTTTTGCAGTCCAGATTCTTCTCTTGGGCATATTATTTCTTATTCATCCTCATAACCTCAATTTAGGGCTGTAGTAATTAGTCACAGGTGCAAAGAGTGCAGCTTCACACTTCTTGCAAAAAAGAAAGTGATAAATTAATTTTCCATGTCTCTCTGCAACGTGCGTTTTAGGCTCCTTATCAGGGCAATACTTCATCAGCACTGGTCCCTTTGCTACTATCAGTTATTTTAGGAATGCTATGAAATTAATGAGACTAATGGCTTTTGTTTCTTTGTTGTTTGGGTTATTTTTTTCTGCGGATTTTTTAAAAGGTGTAATTTGTTTAGAGGTGCTTTTTAGCCCTCATAACTCCCATAACACAACTCCCATTATGTGCTCTGACTGCCCACGGCCTTCTTTTGAAAAAGAATAATTTGGGAAGCAGACATATGCAGTCAACCTCCCCTCTGAGGAAGCTAAATGGAAAATCTAAATTATGCTGTTTCAGAAACACTTCCATGCAGAAATTTTAAAATGTGATTTAACAGACAGGGTTAACAGGCATTTCAAGATAGGTACAATAAAATCACAGTGTCTTTATCCTATTCCTGTCGTTCTTGGATGGATCATGAAATAACTTTGCAGCTTTAATTGTGCTGTGGAATTGGGTTTTCATGCCTTCAGCTTATATATATATACACATTAAATTCCTTTGAACAAACATACAAATTAATATATATATACATAAAAATTAATGGAACCAAAATGTGAATGTCACTAACCAACATAAACCCAAGAAGACAAAATACGTGATGTTACCTCTGACTTCACTTTTTTTTCTCTGTATCTCCTATTCTGTTGGAACTTTCATCCCTAGTGTAGTTTAAGTATTTGGTGAATTTTCAGCAGACAAGATTTTATAGACTATGGAGAGCGTGAACTACATGTTCTATGGTAGATTAGCGGTTTTAAGGCAGTAGTGGGAGGAAGTCAGGATTTTTCTTTTTCTGTAAACCTATCTTTAGGATTAGTGTCAGGTTTTATTTTGAAAGACTGTTATCTTGAAATCTTCTTCTAGTGTTACAGTTGTCTGTGTCAGAGAATCTCCAAGAAAAACTTGCCTAGAAGTCACTAAAACTGCTTTTCCAGCAGAAAGAAGGAACTGTAAGAAGGAAAGTATTCAGAGCTTGCATTTGAGTTCTTGCTCTCCACCCAGAGGTATATGGGATGCACTGAAGTTTGTCTGAGGTGCAGACTCCACAAAAAATTTTGTGGATGTGAGCACTGACTGATGTGGTCACGGACCTTCTCTCACTGGTAGGAAAGCTCCTGTGAAAGTTACCTTCATTCTCTAAGGAGACCAGGAAGTAGGCAACTGTACCAATGCAGGCTCAGTTACTGGTAGTGATATAGAGGGCTTAGATTTTAGGGTGAGCTGCTGATTGCGAGTATCGCTAGTATTGCAAAACTTTGCAGGTGCTTGTTAAACGATGTATATTGCTTGCTTAACATTTGCTATGCCAGCCAGGCAAAGGGAGGATAGGGATAGGATGCCAGACCATTGATAAAAAGGAAGGAACCATCACCACAGATCCTGCTTTCTGATCCTGGAACTGGTTTAAACTAGCTTTGAAGCTTGGACTTGTACCAGGGGCTGAGAGAGCATGCGCAAGGAGGCAAGGTGAAAAGTTCAGGTTGAGGAAGACTCCTTACTTTGTATGAGGAAGACTATTACTTCATCCCAAAGACCCTGGCCCACAACCACCATGAGGCACTACACCGGCATAATAGTATGCTGCCTAATTATAATATGAAGTGGGGATAGGAAATGAATATGTATAGGCGTATTGTGTAACCTAATTCATGTGTAATATGTAACCAGATATATGTTAAACTGAAGATCATAGGGGTGTGCAGGGTTTTTGGAGGGGCTACCTCCCCTTGCACCCCAGCTGGAATAAAACAGCATACCTACTTTACAACTTTATAAGTTGTGGAGTCTTTATCCGCATATCAGTACAGCCAAGCACTTTTAATTTTTGCTTCTTCTTAAACATGAAAGCAAGGAAGAACATGTTCTAGGACACTTACACTAAAGCAGCCACGACAACTCCTGCATGCAATTATGCACATACACATGCACATATATGTGTTAAATTCTCTGGAAAAGTGATCTAATTCTCTATAGCGGATCCCTAGATTGTTTCTCTTATCCTGTATTTTCTTTTTCTTTGTATAGGAAAGTGTCTATCATATCACAGGAGATAGCAGTCTGCAATAGAGGCTCATTACATTAATAAAAACACAACAATACCAAACAAAGAACTCTTCCTTCCACTTCAATACACAATGACATATCTCCCAGTATACACACACAGACACACAAAGAAACCTATAGTACTTAATAAAAATAAAATACAGTGAGGAATGGGCTCCTTTGTAGTCGTGTTGTAGAGGCTGTGTAGCAACAGATTCATTTCACTTAGCTTTGAGGTACATTTACTGTTGGATAACATTAGCAAGCCACATCCCAAAGTTAGCATCTGTTCCTCTAATGTGATCTTCCATGAGAAGGTCTTTCTGCTCATAGACAGGGGACCCTACAGGGTATGTTCCTTGGCTGGTGTGTCAGTAAACTCCTTTGGCTAAGCACTTCAACTCCATATTGCTCAGCTGATATCTTATCACAGAGTCATTGAATGACAGAATGGTTTGGGTTGGAATGGATCTTAAAGATCATCTAGTTCAAATCCCCTTGCCATGGGCAGGGACACCTTCCACTAGACCAAGTGGCTCAGAGCCCCAACCAACCTGGCCTCGGACACTTCCAGGGATGGGGCAGTGTGGTGGTTCATCCCTTCCCCTCCTCCCTCAGGCCACATTATGATTCTTTAAATGACCTTAAAAAACCACTCTGGGCAACCTGTGCCAGTGCATCCCTCACCACCCTCACAGGAAACAATTTCTTCCTAATATCCAATCTAAACCTATTCTCTTTCAGTTTAAAGTAATTCCCCCTTGGCCTATTGAGCTACCATTTTACTCAAGCATCTTGTGGTAGCCTTCCTAAGTGCAAGGTATAATTACAATTGTAAGAGTAGGATTATTGTGCAGACAAATTGACATTTTAACCACTGAACTATTGGGATCTGCTCTGAGTACATGAGATACCAACTCTCCCACCAAAATAAGCTTACTGGACTGGCTAACAACAGAGCTGTACCAAGGAAATTCTAAAGGAAAATTATGCTAGTCCAGACATATAAATGCACTGGCAGTGTAGCAAGAGAAGTTTTTTGCAAGAGCGTTGACGTGAATTTTATATAAAGGATAGCAGAAAATAAAGACAAACAGAGAAAACCCAAGCAGGACGTTGAGAAATCGTGACAAGGACAGTTTTGAGACTGTGAAATATTCAGAGGAATGCAAAAGTACTATAAGAGGCTGAAAGATATTTTTATTTTGCCTTCACCAATTTGAGCTGGCTGCTAATCTGGGAAGCAGCCAGATTTTTATTTTCCTTCTCTTGTGCCTTGTAAACACTTACTTATTTAGTTAAAATGCAAAGATTGTTAAAAACACTTTACCAGATGCTTCCCTGGGTTCAAAACACAATTGCCTTTGGAACTCACATTTGGTCTTTTTATTCTGCTTATGGTAATTTAACCAATCTATGTGATAGCAGTTAAATGCTCAAAACCTCACTTCTAAGAGGTATGCTCTAGGTCAAGTGTATCCTAAGAGATTGTGTCCAGGAAATCAGGGCTATAAATATAAATACTGCAATCTAAAATAATACAGAGAGCCTTACTGAGAACACAGTGTAAATGACAGCCTGAAACAATATATAAAATTCATTCTTGCTTTATTTGTGCTTTGGTGTCCGTAAAAGTAAATTAAAGGATATGCCTGCACAGACCTTTGGGTGTGCAGGTCGTTCTAGGAACTATTGTAAATTTTCTGACAAATTTAAGGAACTCTGACTGAAATGGGTATTTCTGTGCTGCTCTTCTCAGCCTGCTCCACTACAATGATCCTTGAAGAGAAAGCATTGCTCTGGAGAATATTCAAGCCAAGAGTGGTTACCTGCAATTCAAATGAAATGCTTTCATATTTCATCAAGGAAGGAGAAGGGAGTCACAGAAATGTCACTGTCAAGAATTATCTTTCTTTTTACATGATATCTTTATGCTGATTTTTTAAGGGTCAGGGGGAGGATTGCCAGTTCAATTGCTAAATTATTGAGATCTGATGTGTCTATCAGGGTGCTTTCATAGCAGCTGTGGACCAAGAAGACAATGAGATGGGCTATTTTTACTAGAGACCAAACCTCTTTTCAAGTGAAGCAGGCCAAGACCACATCTCTTTTTGAACTTTAGCGCTCTAATCTGTGTTGTTGCTGTCAGTTTTACAGGGGGAATGAATTTTGTGGTGGAAAGTGCTTACTTAACCCATCTGAATCACCTCACAAAATATCAAGATACATGAAATATTGATACCTGAGAAACTGTCCATGACCTGTTGATACCCTGTGAACTAACCTCCAAGGTAACAAGTCAGTGTATTTCCCTGCTCCAAATAAGAAGGGTGTATGGCAGAGAAATTCAGTGGTCTGCTAAAAGCCATGCAAGCCTAATTAAGAGGAGAACAGAATCTGGATTTCCTATGTCACTTGACCGATGATTCCCTCAAACTCTGAATGCGCAAATCATTTTTTCTATTGGAATAACTGATTCTAAAGTAATCCAGTGAGAGTTTGTTATAATACCTTAAGATTTGTAGTCCACTACTAGATAAGCAAACCAGATCTCCATCTTGCAATTTAGGTAAGTGACAGTAGTTTCTAATCCTCCTTTTCAGAAATATATCCAATGGAAATATGAGGAATAGTAATAATTGTCCCCTCCACCTCCATTTCTTGCATAGGTATTTCAAACCTCCATATCTCAACTTGGAAGATTAACATATGTATTTCTGTAATGCTCAGAGCGCCTATCTGTTTATAAATCTACACAGTTTAAATGTTGAAGTTTTATTTTTTGAGTATCTTTGAAGGAACTAGCCTGACAACGTGAATATTTTTTTATACTGTTTAACAAAATATCCCTAAGATGGCATTTCATGACCTCTAATGATGTCTTAAAGATGAAGACTCTGCACCCTGCCCTTTGAATTTAACACAGGATTTTCTTTTACTTCAAGTAATGAGACCAAAGCAAAACCAATTTTCAGTTCCCATTACTGGTTTTATCCAGGAATCAAGGGATTAAAAAACCCCACTATATTTCTTAGAAGCAAGGCAGCAACGTTACTGATCATGACCCCCTAAAGCTGGGGGCCTTGTTATTAGTAATTTCCAGCTGTGCTCCCAATGGATGCTTCCACCCTGGTCCAGCAGGATCCCAAAGGGCATGTCTACACTTCAGCTGCTGAGGCACCCTTAGATTTATTGTCATAACCAGAAGCATGTTCTCTGTAATGAATAAACATTGCCGTGGCTCTGTCACTTTCTGATTGCACCAGTTAACAGATGGACATACAAATTTGGGTTGGCACCTGCTACTACACAATTTTCCCCCTTGTTTTCCCAAAAGGAAGAGAGTTTTGTTTGATCTTGGGTGTTTAAGAGTAGAATCAGACCCTCAAAACTCTTAACTAGGGAAACACAAGCGCCTGAAAAGATAATGGTTTGCACAGCCGTGGAAAATATAAACTAGATTGTTTTAAATACAAATAAACTTCAGCAAGCTCAAGCAATTAGCTTGGCACAGCCCTGAAATGTGTTTAATGGCTGAGTGATCAAAAGGTTTTCCATCAACTTTAGCTGAATCAAACTGGTAAGTAAATCTTTCCTTCCACATAATTTTCTGAAGTTTGAAGTGACAAATTGGACTGAACTCAATTAAAGCAGCAGGTTCTACCCGTTTAATTGCAAGCAGTGTCTATGATTGTGAAGGAATCCAATTCAGAATGAAAACACAGACGTGGCTGTGGCAGAGCTCTGCGAAACACAAAGAGGCGAAACGAAGTTCAATCAGAAAAAAAGTTACAGGTGATGTAAAATTATATATTCTGCCATACTTCTGGAGCACTAGCTGTAGGCAAGTATTAGAATATTAAATTGGGAAATGTTCACCTAGCTACACCACTTCAGTCCAAAATACTCTATGTGAAATATAAATAAATATTGTAAAGCAGTTTGACTGTGGAAAACACCAGAAAATACTAATGGTATTTTCTATTGCCATGCAATCACACTTCAAAGAATTAGTTGTAGCATCAGTTAGACTATATTAAAAGAAAAAGTTTGTGCTAAAAATGGTAATTAAAGAATGACTTCGTAATAGGACACTCAGTCATTATGGGGGAAGTGCTTAGAGGGTAAATTTAGTATTTAGTCCTTCATTGCACACACATGGCTCCCATTGATATTAATGGGAGCCATACACATGTTCAAGGGCAGGTTTCAACCTACACTAGGAAAGCTAAACTAAAAAGGAAGCAAATCTAGCAGATCAAGTTATTCTTAAAATTGACCCTGGTGAACACGACATGTGCTAGCATTTTAAGCCCTTCACTCAGTGAAAATTAGAGTTGTTAAATAAGCAATGGAATCAATTTTAAGCAATGTGTATTTATGGAAACAGCACCTCCACCAAATATCTAAACAACTAAAAAGGGAACCTATTAGTGTTCAATTTTGGTCCTTGGAAGAAGATGATTTCCATAGTAAGGCAAGCGTAAGAATAATTTTAAAATCTCAGCAGGGAATTTCTGTACAGCCTATGAGTTCTGTTTGAAATTGGGATCTTTTTATATGTATCTGTGTCAAACCACAGACACTATATTGGACGTGGGATTTTTTTGTCTTTTCACATCATGGTTGGAGGTGAATAGTAGAGGCTGTTGTGAAAGGGCTAACCTATCAAAAAGAATACAAAGATTAAGAAAAAAGAAAAAAAAGAGAAGAAAAAAGGTCAAAACACCAAAGATAATGTGGTAAAACAACTAAGGTGAAAACCCCTATTTGAACTGAAAAGATAATCCTCAGAAAGCAGAATGAAACCTTCCAAAAAAGGGAAACAGAAAAGAACTAGTTAAATATAAAAGTCTAGTACAGCAGGACAAAGGGAGGAAAAAAACCTAAAAATGCATTGGTAAAACCATGAAAATGAAAACTTTTTTTCCCAGCATGCCAGAGTGTTTCTCGGTCTGAGATGATCAAGAAATAAAAAGATCATACAGAAAAGATTGGGCTACAGAAAAAAAAAGAAATCTTCACCATGATCATTATTGATAAGTTTAGGGAGTTTGCCATACCAGAAACTTTCCTTAAAAGGAGGTGAATTCAAGTATCTGTTTCAAATTCGACTATCAGTAGAAAATTATAGAGGGAATCAATAAAATTAACAGTATTGCATCACCAGGACCAGATGGTATTCACCCAAGAGTTCCAGAAGAACTGAAGTATGAAATTGTTAAACTATTAATTATGTTGAGTAATTTTTTTTTTTCTTAAAACAGGGTCTCCAGTACAGAAACAGGATGTCAATGTGGAAAAGAAAAAAAAGGGAAAAGGAAAAAAGATTTTTTTTTTTCAGAGGAGGTATTGGAAAGAACAGATGATAAAATTGTACTGGTCAGTTTGATAAAAATTGTGATAAAGAATAGAAACAGGATACACATGAGAAATGGAAAACAGTGGAAAAGGATAATTTTTTTTCCAGGGAGGTTGTGATTTCCAAATCTGTCAGAGCTCTTGTTATTTTCTAGGGGGTTTTTAAACACAGTTTTTGTAATATTTTGTCTCCTGCTGAGTATCTTCCTAAGGTCAGAGGACAGTGAGAGAAGAGTAATCTCTTCTTGAGGAGGATATACAAGGAAAGACAACATTGGAGGCTTTCCGGGGTAGAAAGAAGAAGGCAGCATCAGAGTGAGATTTCATTGTTCTCCACATTTGCAGATCTCCAAAAAGACCTCGGTAAACTTGTCTGAGAGGTGCAAAGGCAGTGGACTTCCTTAGGTGTCTAGACAGGTTATGTGCTGGTACAGGTGAGAAGCAAACACTCTTTTGCAAAAGTATAAACTTTATAGGCATGTAATTATACTTACTCCTTTTAAAACTTTGAGGACAATTTTTTAAAATGCCTTTTAGGAGGAAGCTTCAGAAGTGACAGGTGATGATGAATAACCAGCTTGGCCACTCATGGCAGTTCATTTCTCCTATGTTTCCCAGGCATCTGCAATGGCTGTGTTAGGGAAGTATATTTGGGTTTACTGAGGTGTATTTCCCCTTAATATCTGTTCAGAGACTTCATGCCAATTTGTTCAGTCCCTTTTTGATTCTGCTGATGTTATCTGCCTTCATCATCACTCATTAAGAAAGTGGCTGTAATTGCCTGCTCAGAGTCTCAAGAAGGGCTTTTATCCATGCTAAACTCATCTTCTGCGTGCTCTGGTTAAGTGTCCCCCCAGCTCCTGTATTGCTAAATGGCAGCACTTTAAATTTGCTTTATCCACTGTCTTCATGACTTCAAGCAGTCACTTGATCCCCTGATCATTTTAATTATCCTTTTCTGTTTCTGGTCTACATCCGCTACACCCTTCTTGACCTGGGGAAAAGAGATCTGAATGTACTATCCACAGTGTGGGTGCACACCAGTTTTACAAAGCAGGGATATAATGCACTGTGTCTTATCTTCTGTCCTCTTCTGATGACAGTGTTATTGACCTTTTTTGGTGGAATTACCTGTTGAAATTATTGTTTCAGGAAAACATCCATAGTGACTCCAATATCTCCTTGCAATTGTCTTTTCTGAGTTCAGCATCAGGTTTCTGTGCTTCACAGTATTTTCTCTAGATTCATTCATTGCCTTGTATATTTTTTATATAGGAACTCATCTGCTAGCTTGCGGTCCCTTTGCTCAGTTTTGTTAGGTTATAAAGTGTTTGACTACCTGATAGAGCTTAATATAATTCGTAATCATAAATATTTCGCTGTCTTCTGCTTCCTCAAGGGCGTTGATGACAATATCAAATAAAACTGACACCAGTCCTGGGGTATTCCAGTAATGACTATTCTCCATCCTGAAAAGCAACTAACAAGCCTTTGCTACTTATCCTTTTCTTACCTCTCAGAATTCTTTTCTATATTCCCATAGCAACCTACTTTCTTTAGTAATATTTGACATATAGACTTACCAAAGGTAGGCTTTTTATTTTGGTTTTTTTTTTTTTTTAAAATCTATGTACATGATGACCACTCTATCCTTTTTTACTGAGATTCCTGCAACTTCATGGTAAAATAGCAGCAGGTAGTAAGACAGAATTTACCTTTACAAAAGCTAAGCTAATTCTTTCCTAAGAAGGTAACGTTTATCTGTATGCTCACCGTACAATCTAAATGTTCAAAGCAAAAAAAAGATCCACCTCAGGTGTTTAAGACATGAGGAAACAACGAAATTGGTGATAAACTAGTTAGCCTACTAGACTGTGATATGAGAGAAGTAGCAGTTACACTGAAAAAAAGACAGTATTATTTGCTGATTATAGTTTTGTATCTCTTAGCAAATAAGATGGAAAAATGCTGAACTTGCTACTTGATTTCAGATCCGTTAGACACAAAACAAAGCTATTTCAGATAATTTTATATTAAAGGTATGACCATTAATGAGTCATAAAACATGACCTTTACTTTATCTCACTTGTAGTAGCTGAAAGCTCCTTGACTGGATAAAGGCTGAGTTGTTTTTTATGACTTTACGACAACCGAACTAGTCCTAAATCTGAAGTAGTTTGTTTATCACTTATTTGGTGCACCTGTGAAATTTCCTTGTCAACAGTTTCTGCTTTAAAAGATGATACTAGATCTTAGTTGTGAATTTAGATATAGCTCATCTGAGAGGAAGATTATACTCAGAACTGAGGACACTTTACATCTGAATAAGAGTTTCCACATGGGGTTTCAAGATGCTTGAACTGCGATGCTCGAAGTTCACACCTCCAATTAATTTGAATTAATTTTCCTAAGTGTCTAGATGTCAGCTGGCTCCAGAACTCTAGATATAAACAACTTCACACTCTGGCAAAGCCTAGATGTAAACTTGACAGCTTGGATGCATTTCTGTTGACTTGAAGCCAGGACTTGAAGCAGACAGAACAAATTAATGTGTGAAATACCCTTAACCAGTATTTCAGAATTCTGAGAAACAAGTTTTACCAAAAACTGCTTGAAAAAGTCTGAACTCTATTTCAACAGTTATCATGTTTTAATAAGGTTTATCCAAGCTCAGCCTCTGGAAACCTTGAAGTTTGCCGTCTTGACAAAACTTGTTTCATTCCATATCTACACATTCTGTGCTTAAATGGGCTTGGCACACTTCACATCAGCTAATGCTGCATTAAAGAGCTGTATATGACACAAAAATGTCAAAGGCAGCTTTATAATGTAATGAAAATGCTCTGAATGGAGACTTGGGAAAAGATCCTTTTGCTGTTACATACTGGTACATGTAATACCGCACCAAGAGATATCAGAGCTTTGATCTTACACGCACCTAAAAATATCCAACTTCAATAGAGCACTCAAACAATTCTTTTCCTTCACAATGAACCCATATGTTCTTCCAGCACAAAAGAAAATTAGCTTTTACTGCTCAAAATTAAATGCTGGAGAACAAGCCAAATATAGGTCATTTCTAGTAGGGCTGTGATCCTCTTAGATAACAGACAGCTAAGAAGGCTCAGGTCTGGGCAGCACACACATGGAAGACAGCCAGAGGGTTGAAGAAAGATGTAATTTGGTAAATAAATTGGGAATGGACCAAGTGACGCAACCCAGTATTGAACTGTGCCCTTCCAGTGTTGAAAGGCAACTTCTCAGCACAGAGGCAGGACACACTGGCGTGAAAACTTGTGGTCACTAATGATGACGTGGCACTTGTACAGGAAGAGTTTTATTAGCCCCGGTGTCCCAGATTTGTTGCAATTTCAGTAATGATATTCCACTGACCTACATTTCTCTTGCAGTGTGAGCTGGCTGAAGCTTTCCTCCTGTTTTTGCCTCGGTGACAGTTTATTATTGCTGTGTGTTGACAAAGAGCTGTTGTGCTCTACCCGGGAGATGTGTGTGCACTGCACACAGCATCCAATAGCTGTGATACAATAAACACCAGAACAAGGGGGGTTGGACATACCGCTCCGCAACTTTCTCTGCCACCACGTCTTTTGTTATGTCTGTACAGCACGATGTGGCCAAAATCTGTGTAAGGGTCTTTGGGACCTCCTGGGACACTGCTTTATGGGTCAATCCTGTAACTGATATATTTGAATGACAACAGTAAGAGCCTGTATTGTTTGGTATAAAAATTGTTGTATGATTGCTTCATGGTCAGGCACTGGCACAGGTTGCCCAGAGAAGTTGTGGATGCCCCATCCCAGAAACTGTTCAAGGCCGGGTCAGATAGAGGTGTTTTAGTGACCAACCTGTTTTAGTGGAAGGTGTCCCTGCCCATGGCAGCAGGGTTAGAACCAGATGATTTTGAAGGATGCTTCCAAATCATTCTATGATAATTTGTTTGTATAAGAATTTCTACACTAATATTAAAAAAAAAAAAAAATAAAAAAATCAGGGCAACATTTTTTTTGGTAAAAAGTGCAACATTCACCTGTGTTTTCTACACATGTAAACAAAGGCACAAACTTCTTCCAGAATCAGCCCATTGTTACGCTCATCTACCTTTCAAGCCAGCCCAGCCCAGCAGTTATGGTTTGACTTGACAGACCCTAACCTCCAGCGGTCATTGACTATGAAAGTGGTTTGAAATGGACAACAAACTGATTGCCAAGACAAAGGTGAAGTGAGGTACCTGCAGTGGCTTGAGAGCAATGAAGCATTACCAGGTAGGAGTAAGTGAGAATATAAAAGACAATAGAGAAGGCAGGAGACAAGAAAGATGAAAAAGAGGGCAAGGGGGTCTAATGAAAACTTAATGGGTTTGTGCTGGTGAGTGGTGCTCCTCTGTCACAGCAATCTTCAATGTGAAGCAGCAAGACTCTTCTTGCTATATGTAATCATGCCAGGGAGAGCATATAATAAATAGGAAGAGACAAGGCTGTATGCATTCACAATAAAGCCTTATTCTTGAATCTCCCCTTTGTGGAAAATATCAACTCAGAATCTAATCTAAAGTTTTGGTGGGGCTGAGTTCTGTCACCAGGTGCGCACCTTGACAGTGTGGAGCACAGAGTCATGGGTGTCGAGCGGGTGGCTCAGCAAAGGGATTCAGAAACTTTTGCCTGTTTGTCAAGAGTTAAATGTCTCTTCCATGCAGGCTGAGGTGGTCCCAGGTGATTCCTGTAAACGGGCTGTTTCGAGGCTGACATGAAATTAATTTGTCATCCTAAACCAACAGCAGGTCAATTGAATATCTCCCTCCCATGGTGAATGATGCAAGACATTACAGAGAGGAAAAATAAAAGGAGTATGGAGCACCTGTCTCCACCGCAGAAATGATGTCTCTTGTGGGACTTTTTCAGTGCCAAACGACTACATTTTCCATGCACACATACTTGGAAAGAGGCTTCAGTTTACAATGCAGCCACAGCCAAGTAACTTCTAAAAGTACGGTGAAAAAAGGGAGGAAGTAATCAAATAGGGTAAAAAAAATATACTGAGGTAAGTCAGGAGCATGCAGCAAACAGCCTAGTTTTCTATCACCAGTTCCTTGGTCTGGATGAGGTGTATTTTCACTTGGGTTACACTCTGGAGTACGACCTGCCTGCTCCTATTACATTGGTTTCTTCTAGGGAAATGAAATATTAGCCTATTTTCTTAACTTGTGTATTAAGAAGACAAGTTAATTTTTCACCTCTCTAGTGAATTATTATATGATCAGTTTATATGAGAGATGTCCCAGGAGTAAGAAAATGAGTCATAACTCACAGGAGGTGAAGCTACAAGTGAGTAATGAAGAATATGAAGATCATTCTTTCCCCTCACTGCCTGCACAGGCTTGTTCTGCAATTAAAAGGGCAGGGGAATAGGTAAATACACAGTTGAGCCACGAGTCATCTCTGTATGCTGTGATCTTTGGGAAGAAGCCTTACAAAGCTTATTTTTGTTGGAAATGAGCATGTACAGCTATAAAACACATTAAAAGCCCTTCACTTTCTACCTAAGATCTTCATTAGAGTGCCAGGTTATGGAGCAGCTCTTACAGGAGAGTTTCCTGAGGACATGACAGTGACTCATTTCAGATCTCTGTTCCTCTCCATTACTGTATGCCCACTGTCTCTTCCTTGGAAGGTTCAGAAAAAGCTTACTCTAAACTCAGCTTCCAAAAGGCACACTGAAAATGTATTCTAAGCCCTCACTATTATGGATGTCATCTGTGTGGTACAGGGGGAAACTCCAGACTGAATGGAAATATGTTTTTAAATGTCCTGACTTGCCTTAGCTCTCCATCACCTGCCCACAGGCTACCCGTTTTCACTGCTTAAAATTCCTCCCTTACCCATCTAGCTGCTTGCAGTACAGCAGTCAGAGTCTGACCTGTTCTCGCTGCAGGTTTAATTCCACAAGATGCAAAGACCTGATTTCAAGATCCCCACACTTCTGATGTTTATTCCAGCATAGCTGCTAGTTGCAGTGCTGTAAAGAAGACCCTTCATTTTCTTTTCAGTATGCCATGAAATCATAGAATCTCAGAATGGTTCGGGTTGGAAGCGGCCTTAAAGATTATGTAGTTCAACATCCGTGCCATGGACAGGGACACCATCCACCAAAGCAGGCTTTTCAAAGCTCCATCCAACCTGGTCTTGAACACTTCCAGGGATGTATTCAAAGCCCCCTGCAGTGGACTTTTTTTAAACGTGGATAGAGGTACGACTTATGTACTGAATCTAGCCTCTTACAGAAAGAGAGTGTAAGTAGGTTTCGTAAATCTGCTTTTAGTGGAAAATAAATTTTGGCACCTCAGGATGAAATGGGAAGTCCCTGTGTAGACACTGCTGAGCAGAAAGTTGAGGAAACCTTCAAAGACTCAGAAACTGCACTTGTAAGATGCATTCCTCTACATCACCAGACATCTGCAGATTTGCTTTTTGATGTGAAAAACCTGTTATTTTTTGGAGGTAAACCTGCTTTTGTTTGAATTACCTTCTGACCAGACCACGGTAACCTCAAGGGCATCTAGTTTTCTTGCTGTTACAGTGTTTGGGACAAAAAGCCTTTGCTCTCTGAAATTCAAATATCCTTGAACCCTTGGAGAAACGTGTTTCCAGTTGTCTCAATTTCTCCTTTGCTGAAGAAGTGTTTCTTAATACTCTTCTTGATACCTGCATTGATACACTGGCTAAATTTGTTGTAAATATCAAGGAAGAATGTAGATGCAAATGGCATCACTGACAAGAGTGATGACAAGAGACTTAGATTGTCTTCAAAACTGCATCCAGTTAACTGAAAATTCAGTATAAATCCATTTGCTCAGCCCACTTTATGACCTTTTATGTGCTATGCCACAGTATGACTGTTAGAGAAAGAGGAGGAAAAGGAGCAGTAAGAAGACTTTCTCATTGACAAGACTCAGACTGGCAGCAACTCTCAAGAAAGCAAGAAACCTCACGTGCTGACATCACCACTGAAATACAAGAGTCTGTCCTCTGTGCTCTGAAAGACTGCAGCAGCTGCCACCCCTCCATGAATACTGAGTGAAACAATTTGTTACAAAAGGGACCTCTCTAGATCAATCTAAAAATCACTGTCATGGACCTGGAAGCACATGTGCCACACAAAACTTGACTCCATCAACCCTACAAGGGTTTGTTCATTCTAACAATACCTGGTGGATTCTTCCACAGCATTTGGAAAAGTGCTTTAACAGGCTTTAAATAGCAACATGTCAAAATCACCAAGTGCACAAGGCACTTTCCTTCCACTCCTTTAGTAGACGGGACATTTGGTACATTTTGGAGACGCATGTAATACATAAAAGTTGTTTCTTCCTTTGCTATACGGATTCAGAATAAATTGATGCTAATACATTTATGTGTGCACTTGGATGTTTTACCTTCCGTCCACTCACATGGAGGATGCCTGAAGGTCATATAGGGCCCCTCCCATTTCTCAGATACATCTGTTTGTTGAACACATTTTTCTTATTATAGGCTACTGATTTCAGTTGCATTCCACAACAATTGCCCCTTGAGGTTAAACAATGCAATAAGAACCACCTACTTAAAGTAACTTGAATTTTGAAGGCTCCTAGCAGCAGTTTCCAGCTGACCTTATGCTCCTATCTGTATGATCAGTTCTCCTCAAAGCCATATTATTCCCTTCCAAACAGCCATATTTTAACCCTGCGTCTGAAAATAGTGCAAAGATGTAAAGAAAAAGCAACCTCTCAAATCTTCTTTAGCAGAGTCATCATACCCACTTCAGAGGTCACCTGCAGTGATGCTTGTAATTCTAGTTCATAATATTAAAACACTAGAATGTACAGAAAAGAATGTTTCAATTATTCAAAATAAAAGAAGGAATACAGAATTCCCGTGTATCCATCTCTTGAAATTAATACATGCATTAGGAATCATAGAATCATGAAATCATGGAATAGTTGGAAAAGATTGAAAAGATCATCTCATTCCACTCCTCCCTGCCGTGGGCGGGGACACCTTCCACTAGACCAGGTTTGTCAGAGCCCTGTCCAACCTGGCCTGGAAAACTTCTAGGGATGAAAATACATATGTAGTCCATTGTGGGAAAAAATAATGCTCATCTAAGAACATTAAGAATACAGATGTTTTTTAGGATACAATCTAGCCAAATTCTGTATTGCCTACTCATGTTTCATGGAGTACCCTGTAATTGTTGAAGCTGTTGAGGTTGTTTTATTGGGGGATGTTTCCAGCATTTGTGGTGAATGACAAATCCATTACCAGGCAGCATTCTGGAATTGAAGCCTTGCAAAGTCAGAGAGAATGTGGCACTCTGACTGGGGAACAACTCGCTCAGCTTTAGCAGCCAGGCACAGGCAGGGCTATGATGCATCAGGGCTGTAGCTCAGGCTTGATATCATCACTGGTAACAAAAAATTTGCCAAGATTTCTGGAAATTCTGTTTGACTTAATGTGGCAAGACTGTGGTCCAAGTGATGCAGGCATTTCAAACTCTGCATTGCCATTCCCAATATGTGTGGCTTGCACTCTCACTGCTGTTGATGCCACTGTGACATCTAATTTAGGTCAGAGAGAGACAGCAAACAACACCAAGCCACAATGTGATACCTGCCATTATGCTAGTTATTAAGCAATCTAAATTGGAGATACATATTGTGAAGGTTTGACTATTACAGAAGTTACACTCATATTTTTGTGCTATCTCAAGCCCGAGATAAGATGCCATATTTTCACTGAGAAGTAATAAGATGCAAAGTCTTTTCCTATCAGATCATTTTCAGCTTATTCTCCCAAGTGGCTTTTCTAGTTTCTAATACAGAGTTGACCTAAAAGCACAGTTTTCCTCTCAGCAGGGGGATTTTTGAGGCAGCACTCTATTATATAGCTGTTTATTTGCATGAATCTTATGAAAAAAAATAAAGTTGATCCCTTATGTCTGTGCCAAACTTGTCTCAGTTAAGCCCATCTTTTCAGAGACTCCAAGAAAGCGAACTGAAGGAAGGAAAAGCTGACATGAAATGTGACTATAGCAGGCTTTTTCCTGAAATGCCAGACTAAAAGTCCCCCCCTGAACTCATAGGCACTGTCTGTTTTACATCACAATGTTCTGAATGAGCTCATTAATGTGTGGGATGCAGTGACACGGAGCTCAGTGCTGCAGCTGG
Organism: Falcunculus frontatus; assembly: GCA_013398115.1. NCBI lineage: Eukaryota > Metazoa > Chordata > Aves > Passeriformes > Falcunculus > Falcunculus frontatus. The sequence continues at coordinate 110,179 of VZRV01002450.1, read as the reverse complement.
GACGGTGCTTCCTGCCCCAGAGAGATTACTGCAGGTCCAATACCAGAGCAACTGGTTGAAATTTTATGGCTTAAGTTATAAAGGAGGCAAGACTTATGGCTTTGGAACATCGAGGAGTTATGGGAGCCTAATAGGTTAGTGTCTCTTGGATGAGATGTACTTTTGGAAGGCAACTGCCCATGTGCTTGCTCCTAATCTGTCCCAGTTGCAAGGTAACGGAACTTAGCTTAAAAGTCTTTCAGTGAAGTTTAAGCTTCAGTGCATTACATCAGTTTTAGGATGGGCCATGAGCATGCCCTGCAACTGTGCCAGTGGCTCAGAGTCAGGGATAATTTGTTAAGCCACGGTAATGCAGCTGCGGAGCTGTGAGACCGCAGCCTGTGATCTAAGAGTTCCTTCCAGCAGCAAACCCCATGAATCACATCTCCGGCAGAAAGCATAAAGGGAAAGGGATAATGGGAAGCCAGGTAAACAGAAATGGTTTGCTGGTGTCATGGCTCTACCTTTATATTTTTATTTTTTTGTGGATGATTGCAGTATAGACAGCACAAGCTTCTAATACAGAAGTATGCCAATTAAATTAACTGCCATTATCCTCTGCTTTGCTTACTTGAGGCTTTTGCTTACCTTTGCCAAAGCAATTCAAGCAAGGGTTAAAGAAATGCATCTGCTCTGCACTAGCTGGCTTCAAGCATGAGAAGTTTGAAATTTGAAACTAGTTTTGAAACTAGTTTCAAATTGATTTAGTCAAACCAGAGAAGGATTTCTGGTCTCCACAAGCTCCTAACTGGTTGAATATACATGTTTCTGACACTATGCAGGCTTACTTTTACCTGAGCTTTCTGCAGCTAAGTGCCACACTTTGTGTATCTAAAGGACACTGTGTATTGCAAAAAGATATTCAGTAGTTTGGATTTTTGGTTGGTTGGTTTTGGGTTTCTTGTTTTTTTCCTCTAAATGGAAAATCACCTTGAGACATGAAGGAGGCAAGTTCAGAATCAGGAAATCCTGATGGTTTGGGTTGGAGAGACCTTAAAGATGGATCACCTTGTTCCAACCCCCTGCCATGAGCACTAGTTCATTTTTTAAACACTCAAAGCATCTATACTGGATTCAGAGAGTTGCAAACACAGTAAAAGTCTTCATGGGAGGATAGGTATTGTCTAGCGACAATGTCTCTCTGGCAAGAGATTCAGCTTCAAGATGGGAATAGCTTCAATCTGCACAGATTATATTCTTGGATTTAATCTTCCCACACAGCTTTCACCCTCCTTACAAACACCCCTTTTTATTAAATAACTGGTTTGTTTCATAACCACTGTTGCTGATTAAAGTGACGTTTGCTGGCCAAAAAGAGTCATACCTAACCCATTTAGACCAGATGCAGCCAAAAGTTTTGAAGTTTGCAGTGTTTTCTTAAAAAAAATGAATAGGTCGTGTGGAACAATTTACTGAGGACACTGCAAAGATATTTCAGGAAAACATAATGAACATTACATGACCATTCTTTGGGTTTTATTGAGAATTTAGGATCTACAGATGCATATCAGAAGATCAGGTCTGAACTGTTCTCTACCCAATTATATTAGTTGAATATAGAGATTAAAAAAAAAAAAAATCCCATTATTAGACATTTCCTTCCAAATCAGTGAAGACAAGGTTAATCAGTATTCATTAACCCTGCAGTTCTGTGCCTCACTCCTGTGTAAATAAGAGAAAGACAATGTCTAATGATGCAAATTTGGATGTGATCAACCATGAAGAGAGGAGAACGGGAAGTGCTTGCTGAACCTTACTAATGTGAGGCGTTTTGGGGAGCGCTGTGAAATGAACGAAACAGGCTCCGGAAAGTGGTGTCCTACTGAGCAACTTTTCCACAGAAGGAAATTTGCACGACGAGCATCTAACTGTCTATACAGCTCATTCTGTCACAAAAGAAAAGAGTCCCTTAAAATTTAATAGGAACAGAAATCTTTAGAAGGGTTTAAGACAAAATTAAGACAGAAGACTTTAAGACAAAGAGATGGAATAATCCCCTTTACATGAAATACTTAATAACTGAGGTCCTTCCTGTGCAATTTTGAGTTGGTCAAAGGAATTTAATAAAGATTGCATATTTCAAGAAAGATTTCTGTAGGGAAGCTTAAATTTCTATAAGAAAGTTAATGGTTTTTTTTATATCCATACTGCATTTCCAGAGGGGTTAACAGAACATCATGGCAAAAATAGCTGAAAGCAGAATTGTTTTGCTTTGCAAAGTGGTTTGATGTAGCTCACATATACAGTATAGTTACATTGTGTAAGCAAAGCCTTGCATGTACAGGATTTACAGAACACACAGAGAAACCAAGATTGCATTCCGTGCCTTTAATACCCTCCCAGGCAAATGTAGATAACCCCAGATAAAAGGACAAAGTCAAGGGGTTTGGCTGAAGAAATTAGACAGGGAAGGTTGCAAGATTAAATAAGAGGAATATTGCTGCAGTCTCTTATTTCAGTAAGCCAGATGAATCAACTCCCTTGCATCTCTTCCCTAGCACTTTTTTATTTTCTTTCTTTTTGGCGTCACAACTGTTGGCTTCCTAAGATTTTATCCTAGTTGCAGGAATGATGTGGGAAAAAACCCCACCACTTTTATGACAGCAAAAAAATATTCTTAGGGAAATTATTTTTACTCTTTGTGTTATTCCAGTCACATTTAGAATCATAGAATATGCTGAGTTGAAAGAGATCCACAAGGATCATTGAGTCCAACTCCTGGCCCTGCACAGGACAGCCCCAGGAAGCACACCGTGTGCCTGAGAGTATTGTCCAAACACTTCTTGAACTCTTGAACATCAGGCTTGGTGCTGTGACCACTTCCCCAGGGAGCCTGTTACTGTGCCCAAACACCCTCTGAGCGAAAAATTTTCTGAGTTCTGAAGTTTCTGAAACTACAAAATACTTTTTCTCTTTGTGCCTCAGAAGTAATCATTTAGGACGTAGAAGCACTAATTTAGAGTGTAGAATTATTGAAATACGACGTAAAAAAAATTCAGGTTCAGGAGATATCAAGTCTCTTACATTAACATCTGTATTTCTCTTGATGAGTACCTTCTCCGTTTCATTAGATATCTTATTTGTTACTTTCAGGTTTATCTATTTTCTACTAGTTGAATAACCCACAATTAACACCTTAATTATCAAATATATTCTGCTTGAATTTCTCTGAATCTGGAAGGGAATTTGACTGGCTGCAAAAGTACCCCTTATTGTTATACTAGAGTCACTCATAAGGAGAAAAGTCATCAAATCAAAACCGCTGAATACCAATAATCTACAGGGTTTATAGTTCTAGTTCCTCCAAAAATAGTAGGGGTTTGAAAACGCTGATAGAAAAAATAAAGAATAGGATATTTCATGGAATCCTAGAATGATTCGGGCTGTAATGGGCCTTAAAGATCATCTAGTTGCAACCCCCCAGCCATGGGCAGGGACACCTTCCACTAGACCAGGTTGCTCAGAGCCCCATCCAACCTGGCCTTGAACAACTCCGGGGATGGGGCAGCCACAGCTCCTCTGGGCCACCTGTGCCAGTGCCTCACCATCCTCACAGGAAAGAATCTCTTCTTAATACCTAATCTAAATTTTCCCTCCTTCAGCTTAGTCATCTCCCCTTCTTCTATCATTGCAAAGCCTTATGAAAAGTAGCAATTACAGTGGCACTGTGTATGGCATTTTTCTGAAAGGACTTCATGTCACCTTGTGGCAATCAGACTTACCAGACACGTAAGTCCAGGTATCTACGATATTAGCCTTCAGCTGAGAAGACAGAAGAGACAAGTGCAAAATTAGTAAGGTCTGATCAAACGGGCAGTGTCAGAAATGAATTGCAGTCTGCATAATTTGTGTGGTCTGCCCAGCTAATTATATTGGCATTCAATAGCACTGTTTAGTTAAGGACCTGTCAACATGTCTTCTGGAAAATCTTATTTGGTGGATTTTATAATATAGTTGTAAGGAAATCAATTCTAGACTGGATCTTGACACACATGGCTAAGTACTTAAGAGGTATTGGTTTCTATCAAACAACGAAGAGACAAACTGCACTGAGCATTTCAATAGTCAACACTGGCCAGCATGGCAACACTGGAAAAATGGAGCATTTCTCTTTACTTTCAGCAGGAGATGACTGCATTACCTGAGCTATGTTATTGTGACATTTACTGGAGTAAAGCATCAGGTAAATAAAATAGATTTTATAGGTAATTTTCCACTTTTATGATAAATAAATATCCTTTATATCCTTTATTTTTATTTAAATTTTTCTTGGCTGTAGGTGAATTAATTTATCTAGATCATTCTTTGTTCTTATGCCCCTTCCTTTCTTCCCATTTCCTCCCTGTGACGGCTTTAATTTTTCAAATCTCATAATGAAACACTTTGTAAAGTGCTGTTTAATGTGCTGGCAAAATGACACTGAAGTTCACCTCACAAAGTTAAATTTCAAAATTCACACTGCTGGTAAAAAATCCTTAGCCTGGAAGAAAACACCAAGTGCAGACCATATCATCCTCTTGTTGCTACCAATCTGTTCAAACCTACATCTATGAGCACTTAAGGCAAATGCCAAGCATAGGAAAAAACAAACGAAAACAGCAATGTTTCAAACACGTGATGACGAAAAGCTATGAAAGAAAATGTTAGTTCAGTAACAGGTGCTGCCCCTGTGCTGCTTTAAATTTCAGAGGCTTAACTCTTAATGTCTCTCACTGGTACTTATGCTATTTATTGGACAAACGCATATTTCCCTGTGCTTAGGAAATGAATTAGTTGCAATATTCGGGGCAAAAAGAGCCAGAGAGCCTTGTTATGCTGGCGTTCGGTATCTAACAGCAGAAGAAAAATGATAACATTTTTACATGATTTTGAGGTGTCAGGTAGTGATGTCTGCTTATCTATATTCATGCTTGTTCTTAACAATGTATTTTTCAGTGATTTCTATTATTTACTTTCTTGATTTTTTAAAGTGCATTTCTTTTTAATTTTCCATGGCAGTAATTTTCAGTGCCACAAATGTTTTTACTTCAGTAGGAAATGAATTCTAGATATTGTGCTTTGAACTCTTGTTCTGGAGAGACAATAAGACCCCTTTCCATCTGTATTGCTCCTTGCAGTATGTGGAATCCATTCCCATTGTGGCAAAGAAAATGGTGTTAGTTTTTACACAGAGCTTCATGCAATGGCAGAAATGGAAACACACCTGAGGTGTGTCTCCGAACAGCATTTACAAGCTACCTTTCTAGGTAGCATCTATCTGGATGATAATTGCTGGTGTTGAATCAAAGTATTACATGTTTTTGACAAATCACATTAGAAATATTTCTTTTTTGTGGCATCACTGATTTTCAGTGTCAAGACTTCACTTTTCAGAGCTGAAAAAGTATTTGCATCTTTTTAAGTTGTTCTTCCCTTTTCTTGTTGCCTCACAGGGGAATTTTGTGGAAGGATTGACAGACAAAACCCAGGACTCAAAATTTTGACCTTGAAGAGTGTTGTCTTTAAAAAACAATGCTAGCAGCTTAAATTAATAAAATGTTCAAGCAGGGATCTGAATGTAACCTTTCCTCTTAGTTTCTAAAACCAGAACCAGCAAAATAAATATCTCAGTCTTGCAAATTTCCTTAAGGTTTTTGAATTATTTTATCTCTTCAGGAAGCATTTCTCAGATGTTCCATCAGTTTTACCCCCTGGCTCCCTGGAGATTGAAGAGCTAATTGTTATTTGCACTTTCAGCAAGGCTTGTGCTGTTCTCCTGGCATCATACTCATGAAGTCTTATTATAATTCTTGTTCTTCTTTTCTCTGAGAGTGTCCCAAAGGTCCCCAATGGGTGGCTAATGAATGATAATATGCTCAGGTTGCAGCCAGACTGAGTGTGTATATATACATATTTAGAAGACTGCTTGCAGTACAGAAGATTTAATAACATTCACATTGCTCTGGCTTCTTCTTTGACCCATGACCTTGAGGAGAAGTTACCTTCAAAACTGTATTCCTAACTCTTCCCATTTCTGTTCTGCAACTTCTGCCCTAACATGAAGAAACAAAAGGTGTTCAAAGTCAAGGTTGTTGAAAAATGTTGAAGATTTTTCAAGAAATCTGGCTGTAATGACTCAAAGAATGATACAATTCCCACATATAAATGTTTTTAAGATTTTTTCAAGTAGGGAAACACATTTGGCTAAAAAAACTGCAGGAATTTTGGCTAGAATTTTTGCAGAAAATATGATTTAGTGTCTAGGCTCCAGTCCAGCTGAAGATAAAGATATGTGGATGTTTTTAATTTTCATAATCCTGATAATTAGAAACAAAATATTTGTAAAAATGAAACATTAACCTGGAATAAATACTAGCAGTAGTAAACAGCTTACACAACTCTTTTCTGTGAGTTAGTTATGTCCTGTTTGGCCAAACAGTTAAAGATGTGATACAGAGAGTGGTTGGTTTGCCCCTCTCTTTCTGCACGATTCTGTTTCCCTCTAGAAACTGTGTTTTGTCATTCCCACAGCTGTGCCTAAAGTACTGCTAGGGCAAATGAGCACTATTTCTCCTTGAGCAGGAGGTTCCTGAGCTGTTTTCTGCTGTCTCTTGCCAGAGACAGGATACAGGGCTAAAGGGACAAGTGGTTTGATCCCATATGATCATTCTTATAAATGACATAACTTGTCTGGAAATTTATTCAGTAAAACATGCCGGGTAGAGGAAGTTTACTTTTAAGGTGGGTCATGCGAGGAATGTGGTTTATGGTGCTCCCCTGGTGCAGCTCTGTCAGCAGAAGCAGCAGCGAGGGAGAGGGATAAGCAGCAATGAAGGGATGAGGTAGAACCTGTAAGGGCGTGAGGGTATGGAAATGTCTTGACCTATTTATGGCAATCATCCTGACGGTAATACCTCATGCAACTTCAACATTAAGTCATGGCTTCATCCTATAAAGTACTTCATGGCAAAAAAAAAAATATAGCTTTGCTTTATCCCAGCTGTGCAACACCTCTGAGTTTCTGTACTGTGGTAAAGCACTTCTCTCCTCTATATCACTAGCTATGATGGTAATCGGGATGGATAAATGATCCTGCTTTTAGAAAACAAACCACTGAAAAGCATTTGGTTTTTCAAAATTTCTTTTTTGCCACTAAATGAGAAACACGGTTGTGTTCTCACTTAGAGCAGTCCCACAGTGGTTTTGGCTCAGCTGAGGGGATAACATGCTTCACTGAGTAGACAAGGAATATTTTGAGTTCCTACTGACACAAAATCCTCTGCAAGGTAAAACAATGTCTCCTGACATGTACAACAGCCCTTAAACAAACCCATTTAGTTCTGTAACCAAAACCACGTTCACCAGCTGCATTATAGCTTGTCAGATTTCCAGTTCATGGAAGAAACCCAAGGATTTATGTTTTATTTGGATATAAGTCATGTCTGCCTCTTAAAACATAATGGAAAATCCTGTATTTATTACTAAAAAGGCTGGATAAATTTTACTTGACAACTGTCCTGTCCCTTCAACTTCTGACTCCATAGTGACAGTCTCTCTACATTCAGGCATCAACCTGTGATCCCCACAGTTGACTGAAGAGCAAAGGGTAAAGTAACATCTGTCAACTTTCAATTACCCTGTGGTGGTATCCTGATAACGTCTGTTAGCCAGAGCTACGATGTCTGGGCTTGTATGTGCTCTCTTTGAATTCAGACCTGACCTAAAAACACAACTTTGGAGACATCAAAAGGGAATTCAGGACTAAAATTCAATACAGAATAGGATGCCTGACTGCAAGATTTTACTACTGTACTGGGAACTTAAGCTTACTGTATTCAGTAAAGATGTAGAACTGAATTAGGTTGCTCAAGCTTTCTTGTGCCATTTGACATGTCCTAGGGCAGCCAAAGTGGACACCAGCTATTGATGGACATGACACAGACATTGTAGAAGAGTTGTGTCTCCTAGAGGAGCAGCTGGAAGCCTGATGAGACCCTAAGGGGTATCACACACAGTCTGAGATCTCTGCGTGGGGAGGTGAATGAAGCCTCTAATGTACATGTAGATACCTCTAGCAGCAACACAAGTATATTTGTTAAGCTGGAGCTGAGTCACACACCAGATCTCTGCAAGGGAAGTATCTGTATGAAATATGAGGATACATTGTGACTTTTCTAGTCCCTAACTTTGAAACATAGGGACATCATGCCAGTAGAATTCACTGAGGTAAAGCTCCAGGCTGAAAACTAGGACATACTAAAAGATTAGTTGTGTGTATATATATATATGTGTGTGTGTGTGTATATATATATATTTATATATGTGTGTATATATATATGGGTGGCATTTTTCTGTTGTTTTTTTAATGTAAGAAGGAGATCAACATCCTTTCTCTCCAAATAGAGTGAAAGTTATTTCCTATGCATAAAAGACAGAAAAAAGCCTGCGCACTACTATCTCAACACACTAAAAACATTGAATCAGGGATTTCAAATGCAACTTGGCATTGCCTGAGTCTTGTTCTGGCTCTTGTATGGAGTTAAGCAGTCGAGCAGGAAGGAGGAGAGCTCAGGCAGTGAAGAGCTCCTTTGTAAGCACTAAGATTCTTGGCTATTCCTAGACAATAAAAACTGACTTAAAATCCTTATAACGGATGTCTTATTTATCCACTGCTCCTGTAAAACAATACCTCCTTAAAAGCAGTCCACAGCTTTATTTTTCACACCATCATATTCCATTCCACTAAGATCAATGACAAAATTTCTGCAGCTTTTAGAAGAGGAATTAGCACAACATAAAGATATCTCCTCTCATTTCTATCTATTCTCACAACGCAGATCTATGATGTAACTTTTTTTCAAAACATTTCTCATTCTGGTCTAAATACTTTTGCTGTGATATCACAGCTCCTAAAAGAGAACAGGCTCAGCATTACTCCCTCCTCACATATAAAAGCTATGGTATATTCATCATTGCATTTGAGTCATTTTTTGGTACCTATTATTTAAACATTCTGTTCTTTAGCCACTCTATTCTTCACGCAATCAAGAAACTCTTTGCTAGCACAATATCCATGGTTTTATATAACCAAGCCCTATTCAGACAAGCCAACATATTAGACCTCTTTTACTGCAGCTGCACTAAACTGCATACAAAATGTAAAACACTGGCCAAGACATTAAAAAAAAAGGCTATTTTGAGTGTCCAACTTGATACATTTACAAGAATCCAGAATTGAGATGATGGGTTGCTGCTCTATTTTCTTTTGAAAGATGGACACTAAGATATCCCACGCTGAATGTCAGATGTGAATTGTCAGATCCGTTTTACGTTTCATTGTAGCTATAATGCTATGTGAACTCAAGAGCATTTGGATAATATCTGAACATCTCATATATTCAAGAGCATTTCAGATGATTTCAACATACCAGATGCTTCATTCAGTAAGACATGGCCTTACTAAAGCTGAGTCTAATTTCAGGCATTGCACAAAATGAAGGGCTCAAATCAAAGAAATTGAGCTGAGCGGTGGTGGGAGCAGGAAGAAGATGGATCATATACTCAGGATCAAGCAGTAATCATCTTTCTGGTTATGTAAGAGTCAGCCATCTACTTGGTTTCTCTGGATTCTGTTTTGGGGAAATGGATCCAATTATCCTCCCTAACCACAGACCTCTTGTTTTGCCTGAGAAAATGAGGACAGGAACTGATTTAGTCATGGTGGGAGACATAGAGATTTGTGATAGAAATGGGTTTGGGTCTCGGTTGGGTTTTGTTTGTTTATTTGTTTTCTGTTTTATTTATACATTTTGTATATGATTCTTCCTTTTCCTACATGGATGGGAAGGAATTGTAATGGACGAACAAATTCCTAACACGAGCACTTGAAGGATTACATATGACAACACCGAGAAATGTGCTTTACAGTTTCCCCACTACTTTTGTAATCTTTTCAGCAAAATCCAAGGAAAATGGTTGCTCCAGGGACAGTATGGAAGCATCAATCCTCAAGTTACTCCTTTTGGATCGAAAGGGTATATCAGGTTTCTTGTGGTTTGTGGTTTTGATTTACTGTCTTGAGCTCTGTGGTCTAGAGACTTTTTTATACCTTACTGGTTGAAATGGTATTTTTTCCTAATCACAGAACTCTTAAAAACTAGATGACTAGTTTACTTCTAAGATAAATGTGGTAGGTGAACAAGCTTAGCTTTGCTATGGGGCCAAAATATAAGTCTCATCTGGTTAAGGTAATGAATGGAGTTAATTAAAACAGTGTGATAAAGGTGACTAAAACCCAGAATATAAGGCTGAAAAAATGAATCAGAGAATTAGAGAAAGACAATTTCTATAACCCAGGAAGAAAAGATGATCTAGCTTTGTGCTGTGCAATCTACGTGTGGCCACATCTGACAGTTCCTGTCTTATGGTAATGTTGGAAAATCTTCTTTGCAGGGCTCACTCTTCTCAGTAGCTGTGTGTCAGCACTGCCTCATGGGGTGATATTCTGTACACCAAGACTCAGGCTGTGCCTTGAAATGTAGCTAAAGAGAGAATGAGCAAGGAGTACAAGAGGTGAACACCACAGGAAGATTTTGCTGCCCTATTCCTTGATCCATTTTTCTTCCCTGCTCATGTAAAACTCCCATTGTCATCTGTTTGGATAGCTACCGTAGTAATAGTTGCCTTTACACATCACATGAGGAATGGGAGATGTTAGGTCATGGGCTGGCTGCCCAGTAGTTCAAAGCCCGTGTGGGAGGCACCACAAGCTGTCAGGAGATGAAACTTTGTTCTTGGCCACCACGTGCCCACTCAGCTTCTTCCTGGCAAGTGAAAGCTGACTTCATGGGGCAGAGGAATTGGGAGCTCTATTCAGGTACTACTCTGAGTTGCACTCTGAGAGCCCCAGCTGGCCTCATGCTTTTGGTGTTTCAGTTAGAAAGCAACAAAATGTAGTTTCATCCAGTCTCTCTCTTCCAACTTCTCTCCAAATAGCTAAGTCAGTTCAAAACAGAGTTTCTGGATCCTTACTCTTTCTGTCTCAATGCACAGTGAATGGCACTAGTGCAGATCTCCAGCAGCTTCTAACCTGCTGCAGGATGGACAAACTGAGAGGATGAAGCTATGCAGTGACAGGACTGCTCCAACAGAACGTGACCTACAGGTCACACTGCACAGAACGGTGCCTGCTGACTTGTCTTGCTGGGAGGTGTAACTCTGTGAAGTACATCACATCTAACAAAATTACACTTCAGTCTTGTGCTTTGCTGCGGGACCTTCTGGCTTCAGTTGCTTGGGACAGTTAGTTGAGAATAAAATTTTTCTTCTGTAAGCAAATTTAGGGTGCCTTTTCTCCTCATTATCACTTTCTCCTGCTCTGTCAGGGTCTTTATTACAACACAATCTGTGTTTCCAGCCTGTTTAGCAAGACTTGAGAGCATATTTACTCCCATAAAACAAGGTCAATGACTCCTTTTTTATTTCTTGGTATTGATACACGGGTTTTGAGACTTTCTGTAATAAAGAAAATAGGCTCTTCATCCTGAGAAGATTATCTTTGGACCTATTCATAGTCAGCTTAATTTTGTATCATGTCAGTACCTCACGGCTGACGTATCTTTTGGATGGCTTGGACTTTTGTCAAAATCTAAGGTAGTATCCAGTGTGATGAATAGTAAACACACTAGACTGCTGACCAAAAGTTTTCAGATTATTTTTGAATGTCTGTTATAATGTACTTCAAGGACTGTGTGTGTTTTCTTTGTCTGTAGGGCTCTTGTAGAAGTAGTGACCAAAAATGTATGAAGACACATGGCCTGTGCTTTCTGTTCCTGCGTCTGACTCATACCAAAGCACCTTGGAGCCCTGGGTGATAAAGCGCAATCTTTCAGAAGATCAAATGTTGTAAAGAAAAATACCTTGAGAACCTCAGAAAACACAAATGTCGTTTTGGTGAAAGTATGTGTCCCATAGAGATTGTTGAATTTACACAGATATGGAAACTTTTTTACTAAGAGCAACCATCATGAGTCCTCCTAAATATAACACCTCAGATGCAGGTGTAATATTTTTAATATTAATTTAATTCTTTTAGTGAGGCACAGGTTTCCCTCCCTCTAAAAAAACAGGTACAGCTTTTCAGCCTTGTCCTTAATTCTCAGTGCAAACAAGCCCATGAATCTTTACTTTTAGCTCTCCCTTTTATATAAGGACAGCTCTCCACATAGCATGAAGATGTTATAAGCTGTTATAGCTATGGTTATCATGATAACAACCTCTCTATTCCCAGCAATACACCTTTTAAAACTCTTCTCAAGTCTCATCTTCAACAAAGGTAGTTCTATCAAGAACATCAGTAAGATGCATTTTCAACCCAAAATGATTTTGCTCTGTACTAGGCCTATTACACATTGCAAATTTTCTATTTTTATTTACATGTGCAGCTGAGACATACATTCCTTTAAGGAGTACAAGCATTCCCTCACATTTAGCTTGTTCACCCTTCTAATATCTGTAGTTCTTCTACTGCAGATTCCAGAAGGGTTCTTTCAACAGAATGGCTTCTGCATTAGCATCCGTCATTAACATTTTAAGTGTCCCATTTAATTTCTGGTAGTTGATCCAAATTTTGTCACAGCTCTCTCTGCCCCCTCACAGGGCACTTCCTTAACACTGTGCTATCCATAGCCAAATACAATGATGGTGAAATGATGGCTTGAAACTTTTAAAAAATGGCAAAATCTATTGCAACTTGTTCAATTTTCCAATATACCTGAAATTTTCTTAGTTTGTGCTGGTCTTCAGCATTTGCTCCACTAACTATTCTTGTTTTTCTCTACATTTTCCGTGATTTTCCAGCTCTCAGCATTATGGATTCTCATCCACATTTATTGTATTATCACCAATAACCTCCCTATGCTTCATTCTGAACTGAGTCACCTCTTTTTCTTGGAAAATTAACTCAGTCTCTTGTAGCAGTTTCTAAGTGGTTTTGTTCCATCTATAATTCACACTTTTATCAGAGACCAATGAAAAAACTGCAATACTGATTTTTCAGCTTCTTCTTTAAGAGGTTTATTTAAGTGTGCTCACACTCTTTTTAAAATCCTTTGAAAATGTTTCATATTTCCATAGCGTATGATGCATCCTTTTCACTTCTGAAGCACATTTTCACAGTCAATAGCTGACTTAGACGCCAGCAAACTCAATTTTGAAAAACAAAACCTTTTGAATTGCATTTACAGTAGCAAGTGATTCCCAGCAGCCAATGTTTACAGCCCAAAAATTTTGTGTATTTCTGTCAGTTAGCATATTTCTAGACAGTTTCAGTTCAGGCTCCTGCAGTTATCATATCACAAAAATGCTGGGGAATTGCACCATTTCCAGTGACTTCTCATCACCTCTGACAGTTCAGCACCCTCCTGCACGGAACCTCTGGGCCCTCTTTCACAGCTTTGCCTACTACTGGGTGTCTGGGTGTCTCTGCCCATGGCAAGGGCTGGGAACTAGATGGTCTTTGAGGTTCCTTCCAAACCAAACCATTCTATAATTCTGTGACACATGTGTCTGGCAGTTCAGGAGTTTGTGGTACAGGATATACCTCCTTGGCAGTTGTATTAGGTTCCCTACAGAAAGGATTTGCTTTGATCTTTCCTAGATATCCGTGAAGCCATAACAGCTCTACTGGGAAGTGGATATTTTGTAATTTGTTAGCAGTAGTCCACAAGCAACTGGTGTGATCTGTCCGGGAGAGTTCTTAGAAGCTTCAAAAGAGCTCAGACCACCTCTTGTAATTACTTGGTAAGAGTGTGCCATGCTCTATTCTGATGGTAAAGCCAAGTGATAGTTGCAGCCTTTAAAGATAAAATGGTCTGGGCTCCAACCACCATAGGTTCCTCCTATCACTGCTGTGTCTTCATAGAGCATTTAAGATCTTTTTGCGGTTTTTTTTTGCTTTTCCTTTGATTGCTAAAATTTCACTCAGCAACAAACCTAGATGAAAATTCAAACAGCCCACAACTGTCCATATTTGCAAGACTTAAAGAACAATGCAGAACATACGTAATGAATTGTCTTATAAGTGACAGTATTAGACAACATCTTATATTTTGGATTATGAGCTGATGAGCTATGACTCACCAGTTTATCTCACTGATTATGATTTCACTGCTACCTTCTGCCTCCCCAGCTGTTGTATTCACTGGTATCTGCTTACCTTGGACTGTAAGCTCTTTGGGGCATGAAGTACCTTCCAGGAACTGTTGTATCATGTCAGAATCTGTGTCACAAGTTACCCTCTCTGCTAATATAGTAGCAGAAAATAAGTGGTCATATTAGCACTTAACATTGCATGCTAGCTGTCCTCAAAATCTAAATTTACTTTTATTATTTACTCGGGGACTTTTCTCCTGAAAGCATGTTTTACTGTCACCTTGGATCCTGCAGAGAGTAAGACACTGATCTTACGAAGTCCCTCAGAAATTCCAAACTCCACTTGTAACAGGTTGAATAAGAATGACCCAAAAGCCCAACATACCTCACAACAATGTTAAAGAAGGGAGGAGCTCAAGGAACTCAGAAGATCCCACATCAATTCATTTTAATGAGGTGCAACACTGCATAACAGAAAAGATCTCAAGTGCCTTTTTGTGAGGACCAGTTTCAGAAGTCAGATTTCAAAGTCAGGATTTCCAAACAGCACAAGAACCTCTATAATACATCTTTAAGTGCACTTTTCCAAATAGACTGGTTATATTTCCATTTTTGTCTCAATTTTTCCTGGACTTTGACCTTCTTTCCCTCTCTGCTTTCTTTTCCTTATCCAGATATACTTAAAATTCTTTAAAATTTTCTGGGGATTTCTTTGGTCTGTAGTTCAGAAAATTTATATGTAATTTTTTTCCTGAAATTTTCTTTTCTCTGTCTGATTTACAGCTCTTTTGCTACTGCTATCTCTTGTAAGTATCCATAAGGTACAATAACTTTCTATGCCTCGAGGCTTTTAAGACTTCTATTTAAATAACTTTCTGGTGATTGACTTGGTTACTATAGGTTTGGGAATTACAAAAGATGCACTTTCCTGTCAGAACAGCAAAATTGGGTATGACCAGCTGAAGCTCTTAGTGGTCTAAAACTGGTCTCATTAACTGATGACCCAATATACAATCAAACTTTCCAGAGCATGTTTCAATTCAAATTTCAGACACAATAAATGTTCATTTTAGGCTTATCAAAATGAAGCATACCTTACTAAGATCATATTCTGAATGCAAGGAAATTGCCTACTGAAGTTCTCATCAGCCCATATTGCGTATATCTACAAGGTCATCAGTAATATAAAAAAAAAAAGGGATTATGTACAATATGCTCTATGGCTGCAAAATTCATATTCCTGTAATATTTTGTTGTTTATGAAAATATTCACACTGGCATTAGAGAGATTTAACCTAGAAAATGGATATACACTAAATTTAAGTCAGTAACTAACTGGTGAGAATTAGGATTAAATTTGGTTAATAGTTTATTCCATGTTTGCATATCATGTATTGCTGATACTTTTAATGTCTAGTATTAGTTATGAAATCATCTGATACTAGCTTATGCTGCAGAAAAAAATTAAACTTAAATAGATTAATGATCTGATCCATTGTATTTAATCTCATATCCCCATGTCCTCTAATATAAATTGTGGCATTTGTCTGAGTCTTGTTAAAAGGAGACAATAATGTGTAGTCTTATAATGGCAGAGTTATAGTGATATGTTTTGTACTGGGCAAAATCTTGTTGCTATCTAACATTTTATAGAACATTGTGAAAGGGTAAAAGTATTGCTGGAATTACTGGGGATTTTTTTTTTGTTAAAATTGTAACACCGTCTTAGAATGACAATCTGCCTTCCCAACTTCCATCTGGAGTTTCCCTTGAATAAATATTCCTTTCTTCTCAAATTTGTGAACTAAATTATTCAATGATATTGCTTTGTGATGTTAAACAGCTGTTGTGTTTCACCCCTAAACGCACATTTCATTGACGGCTGAAGCAATTCTTTCATTTAGGCTTTATTTTAAAAATGTCCTCTGTACCTTGAGCTAAATGCAATATTTGCATACTAGAAAATTCTATATATTTTATCACCTGTGATGAAAGCAAGATCTTTTCAAATGACAGATTTTATTAATCCCACAGATGCCACTGAAAAGGTTTTTAAAATAACAGTGTTCTAGAAAAGCATAAACCAATTCAACAGACATTTTGTGGACATCTCATGGACATTTTCCAGGGGTAGTCCATAGACTAAGGGAACAATATCTGTGCATTAAAGCAAAGAATGGGAAAGGGGATGATGGTTAATGACACTGTATTGAATAGAGTGGGACCTGGGCATGATGTACATGGTACGGAGTAAGAGGTGGAATGTGATGGCTTTGTCTGGGCTAGGGCTAATTTTCTTCTAGTGACTGGCATGGGGCTATATTTCGGATTAGTGCTGAACACAGAGTTGATAGTACCGAGCTGTTTTTGTTGTTGCTGAGCAGGGCTTGCACAGAGCCAAGGCCTTTGCTGCTTAATATACTGCCACGCTGGCAAGGGGGCTGGGGTGCATGGGAGGCTGGGAGGAGACACAACCAGGATGGATGACCCAAACTGACCAAAGCAATATTCCAATATGTATGAAATAATTCTCAGTGTATAAAATGGGAGGAAGAAGGAGGAAGGAGGGACGTTTGGAGCGACGGTGCTTGTCTTCCCAAGTCAGTGTTACCTGTGATGGGGCCCTGCTCTCCTGTAGACAGCTGAACACCTGACCAACCATGGGAAGCCGTGAATTAATTCCTTGTTTTGCTTTGCTTATGTGCACAGCTTTTGCTTTCCCTATTAAACTGTCTTTATGAACCCGTGAGTTCTCCAGCTTTTATCCTTCTAATTTTCTGCCCAGTCCCGCTGGTGAGGGAGTGAGTGAGCAGCTGGGTTGGACTTGGTGACTGGCTGGGTTTAAACCACAACACCCATTTAGAAGATGAGGGTAAGGCTGTGGATGTTTTCTGTCCCGACTTTAGTAAAGTCCGTGACACCATTCCCACAGCATTCTCACAGAAAATCTGTCTGCTCAGGGCTTGGATGAGTGCACTCTTCACTGGGTAGTAAAATGACCGAATGGCTGGGCCCTGAGAATAGTGGTGAATGGAGTGGAATCCAGTTAACAGCCAGTCTCTAGTGGGGTTCCCCAGGGCTCAGTATTTGGTCCGGTGCTGTTTAATATCTTTGTCAGTGATCTGGATGAGGGAAATGAAGCCACCCTCAGTCAGTTTGCAGATGACACCAAGCTGGGTGGGAGTGTTGATCTGCTGGAGGTCAGGAGGGCTCTGCAGAGGGATCTGGACTGGCTGGATTGACGGGTCAAGGCCAACTGTGTGAGGTTCAATATGTGTGAGTGCTAGGTCCTGCACTTGGGTCACAACGACCCCAGGCAGTGTTACAGGCTGGGGGCCCAGTGGCTGGAAATGTGCCTGGTGAAAACGGACTTGGAAGTGCTCCTTGAAAATTGCTGAACATGAGCAAGAAATGTGCCCAGGCGGCCTAGAAGGCCAATGACTTATATCAGAAATATTAAAAGAGGCTGCCCAGGGAAGTAGTGGAGCCACCATCCCTGGACGTATTCAAAAGATGTGTAGATCGGCATGGTTTACTGGTGGGCTTGGCATTTAGCAATTGGACCTGATGATCTCAGAGGTCTTTTCCAAACTGAGTGATTCTATAATTCTATGATTGCAGAGAAATAAAGTTGTTTTTCTGGGAAAGCCCCTACTTTTATATATCAATGAGAAATTTCACAGGGGCATATTCTGCCTTCACAGAGTCATACATAAATCAAATTTATTTCAATAGCAATTGGTTGCTTTTACTGGAGAAGCAGTATTTCAGAGACTTCCATAGAGATTCCAGCTAGATTTGCCTTTAACTTCAAAATCCCCATTTTACACTTAAATCAGCAATTTTAGCTTCCAGATCTGACAAAGTAATCCAGAAGGAAATAAAATCTGCCATGAAGAGTTGGAGCCTGGCAGAGTCTCCTAGAAAGAGTATCAGCTTGCTTTCCTATACCCTTCCTCAGGCATCTTCTCCAGGCCACTCTCAGAGCCAGGATGCTGAGAAGAAGGGACCTTTTTTCTAACCTGACAGAAGCATTCCTAATTTGGAATGCAATGAAGATTTTTCAAATTAGAGTTAGTGTGGGTCAGAGAACAATGAAAGGAACCATCACAATTTTCTAATTTTTCTTATGTTTATTATTCCTTATAAGATATCAACACTAAAGTCCTAGTGTTTGATCTGTCTCCTTCTAAATGCAATAACTTCATTTACAAGAAGAACAAGGTCATCATTAAGATCTGTCCATACAAAACTGTCGGTCAGTGATAATACCAGATGATCTAGCCTCCAAGTGATCCACTAAATCAGATACTTGATGACTTCTGATTAGGAAAAAACAAGCTAGAGTAAAGCATGACTAATATGTTCTCTTGCGCACTGTGACCTGTTTTGCTTGAATTGCTTGAACTTTAGGACTCACTATATCCTTTCCTACTTCTTCCTAACTTTTACAGCAGCATCATTTTACGCCTGTAGCTAGCTGCCATCTTTGGATCAGAGCATCACCAAAGTGAGCAGGACCCCAAAATTGCTCAAGACAGGAAATGAAAGTCCTGTTATACCAAAATGGAAAGGGAAGGAAATGAAATGGTCTACAGTTGTGCATCTAGACACCATTTCATTCCATTCAGGAAGTTTCACACAGTGGATATAATGTACTGTCTAGCAGGTGAGTAAAAAGAATGGAAATCAGATTTACTGTGTTCTCTGATGTTTCCAATAGCACTGATGTAGAAGATACAGATTGGAACTTTATTAAGACTTTCTGTGCACTGGTCTATCCATTTGTATAACACTAGAGTTTGCAAACATCTCTGAAAAGTTCATATTTAAGCCCGAGAATTGTAACCTGGGGACTATCATTAACTCTGACTGTTACTTAGACACATCACTGTGGTCCCCAAGCAGCTCCAAGCTGAATTCCCTTTCACATCCTAGTGAACCTTTCTTTTCAACGTCTAATGACTCTGAAAGAGCAGTGCATAATAAATACATGGTTCACAGACAGCTACTTAGCCTGCTGTCTAACAAATCTCTAATTTGTTATCTAGTAAATATAGTAACACTTAAAATACAGAGACTCAATCAATGAATCTCTCTCCCTGTCTCACATATCTGGAATACACAAATTGCAATTCACTGCTGCTATTCATGGGCCAGCCACTCAATATGTATATATATAACATTATATATACATGAACCATCTTTTAAAAAATGTACAAAGAGCACTAAAATGCTGAAGGAAAACATATTATTTGCTTTTCTCTCCTTGTCTCCTCTCCTGTGATGTCCTATGGCTGCCCCTCAAAAGAGAAAACAAGGGAGTCAATTGTCTGCAGCAAATGCCTGGGTCTACATTTGATTTCAGTGTGCTATCCTTTCTTTTATTACAATAGGACCAGGTAACCCTACTTCAGAGTGACAGGACAAAATTCCATGCCACGTTGGTGAATATTGTAATTCTTTGTGACAGGCGCTGTGAGTCACAAGGCAAAGGGAGGAAGATACAAAAGCTTATAATCACAAATGGGTTTATTTAAAGGTTATCCAGTCTCTGTATGGAATTCAACCAAAATATTTGTTTATATTCCTGAAAGAGTATTACAGCACCCCAAGTATGTTTCATTTCAAGGACAGGACAAAACAACCTCTAGCAGTCCCTATCAACCGCAACAATCCTGTGATCTGTGTGGTAGCATCTCTCTCAGTTTCCAGTGACAGGATGAGACTCTGTGAGTCTAGAGTAAATTTTTATATAATTGGAATACTGAAATCAAGAAATCTGTATCTGTAGGTGCTGACTGCCCCTACCAAAGAATTTATTTAGTAGAAATTGTGTAATTCTTTGCTTGTGGTAATGAAGACATTGTACGGTACCTGACAAAACACATTAAAGTTAGAAAATGCTGCCTTAAGTGCATTGTAGAGATTTTTTTAGGATTGATGATTTTAGCTCACTATTTGGTTTCATCACATGGAATCAATCATCTCTGGGGGGTTGATTTTACATAGCTGACGTGAGGAGTACACTCAATATTTTTCAGGGTTTTAATCTGCATGGGTGAGTGATCCTTCCCCTCTGTTTTGTTTTAGTTTTGAAACAGAGAATAAGAAAGCTTGTCAAAGCTTTTGTTTTGTCTGGCTTCATGTCAAACCCATGTAGAATTTTTCATTCTGGATGTATTTTCATAAGATGACCTGGATTTCACGAAATTAAAAAGATTTGTCAGCTTTCAGAAGATGTGCAGCTGAGATTTCAGTTTGTAATTATATCTGAAGTGGGGTCATCAGTTGAGCTTACGTTTCATTGAAACCATTATTCTCAGCATTGTGTCTTTAAAGCAGGATGTTTTGCCAAAGAATGCTGCAAATGATCTGTTTGAGACTAAAAAGCAAACCAAAACACATTAAATGAAAAAAACAACATAAATACCCAGCCTAATCAAACTTTCCTTTATTTTTGCTGTGACCCTCAATGACACCAGCCACCTCTTCAGCAGTCAGTTCTTCACCAAATCTCTCAAAAAAAACCAGACAATTGGGAGGGAAAACACAAGTGAGAATAGCATCTAAAAACACCAAACAAACAAGGCATCCTTTGCCAGTGTTGGGGTCTGGGGTGTTGGAGTAAAGAATTGATAAGCAACTAAGAAATGCTATGAACATTTGATATGAAATCTCAGAGAGATTTCTTTTTTTCAAAAGGGCATATATACTACTGAAAATGAATAAAGTTCATTTCCAAAATCCTTTAAGTGGTTTTTTTTTTGACTTCTATTTATGTTTGGGTTTTAGTAATCTCTTTAGAGAAGGTAAAGATAGATATCTCTGATGATTTCTATATAAATAAATAATAAAATGGGAAAAGCCTGATTTCATAGAAGTAGTTATGATAACAATGAGATACAGAGAGCTGTTGGTGATTAAAATATTTCTAAAATTCTAAAGATAGACCACAAAATTTTGAGGTGGTAAGTAGAGGGGGTTTGTGTTCATTGTATGCTACGAAAGAACAAAGGACTTCACTTAGCTGCAACAGTTTTTCCAGGGTTTATGTGACTGTATTTGAGCCAAATCCAGGTCCTCCTCTAATCGATACAAACCAGAATTTCCATATTTGGAGAAGTTTATCAGTTACATTTAACAGGAAGTGAAGCTAAATAGGATTGTTGATTACATGCACACAGCTATAAACAATGGAGTGTTTTAATGCTGATGTGGTGAGATTAGAGAGCAATTAGTGAAATCCCCATTTAAAAGTATTTTGTCCATGAATTGTGTGTGGTGGGAATCTCTATACCCTAGAGAAAACTAGTCAGGAGTGAGTTAAATACACACATACATATCTAAAATAGAAACACTCATATATACATTTACATATATATATATATGTAATGTATGTATGTATCAGTTTTCTGATAGACAAGAGGAAGCCAAACTAGAATGCAAATATAACTTTTGGCACAAAAATCATGTCAACCCAAACAGACTAAAATTAGTTGATGATTTTCCAAGTATGGATTTACATATAAAAAGAACAAAGCAGTTCAATTCTACATTTGCTGAGTAGAGGCCAATTTATCCCAGAGGAAAGAGAAAATCTTGAGTATGGCTGTTGTCCAAAGTATTATAATTAGGAGAAACTAAATGAGATTTTACTTTGGTCATGCAAAAGGATCTATTTTTCCTTTTGGCTTTTACCTGATGAGTAGGTTGAAAATTCTGTATCCAGCCAACTTAAAATATTGAGGATCCATTGAGTGGGAAAACAATGATGTTTCTTATTAGGAAACTTGTTTGGGGTTGATTTAACTTCTGGTTTAGGTATTAAGATTCTGCTGGCTAGTAATTTTGATAGCAAGTTGTGTTTGACATCCTATCCTGTAGTTGCATGCTGCCACTAAAGATACCTTTCTTCATCATGGGATGTGTGATGCAACCTGAATGTTGTATACTTTGGTCAAGTGTATTGCAAGGTATGGTGTTTTCAGTGTTCAGCCTTTTTTCCTTTTGTGAAAAATAGTTTACAGAAAAAAACCCAAAACCACAACCCAAATCCAAACAAAATATATTTCTCCTGTTTTAGACAAAAGCAAAATTAGGAATGCACGAAAGGGTGATATTAGTTTTTCTTTGAAACAGCTTCATATGGTTTCAGGCATATCCCTCCCACAGTAGAAATGGATTATGAAATTCTAAGTCAGGATTGATTTTTGAGGACCAACCTACATTCTTCAGCACCTTTGAATCAAAAGGTTAAAACAGCAAATGACTTGTAACAAGAAGGAGTAATTATGGATGTCCTACTTTATCCACACTAGACATTAATTGTAAATCCTCTCATTGACAGCGAGTGCCTGATCTGACTGAAGTCTATGAAAGAGCTGCCAATGACTTCAGAACTTATTAAATGAGAATATAGTTGTAGCACATGGTAAGGAAAGAATATACTTCAGATACCAGGTTTTTATTAATTTCAGAAGATAATTAGCCTTCTTCCTCCCAAGCCTGCAATGATAAAAATCAAAGGATTTGAATCGATCTTCCCCTGTCAGAAATGACATTTCTTCTGTTCCTAATTACAGTTAGGAGAGGAAACATGCTCTGTTATCCCAGTCTTCATTTCTGACTTACTACATTTTCTTGTGTAAGTGTACTTTAATGTGTTTCACCTTGGTTTATTTGTTATTTAAGAAATGAGGCACCATACTCTTACACACGTTACTTGTAAGTGTCATGAAGTCTTCGGTTGAAAATCCTACTTAAATGAAAAACAAGAAAACAAGCCTCCTTGGAACTGTCCCAGCAATATGTCAAAAGCAGAGGACAGCTGAGGAGAAGGGTGTTGTGTATGCGAAGGAGAAACTACAGTTTTGGCTTTTTTCCTCTGTGTTACTTACGCACACAAAAACACACGCAAAAACACTGGGAAGGGCATCACAGAGGAAGTGAGAGAATTTACGTTTGCTATACCTCAGCAAAATCTCATGCTGGTTGGCCAAGTTGAAGTAATTTTAAAAGCAAAAAAAAAAAATAAATTCATGACATACTTAGTAAGCCCTTTTGTAGGTCCATTCTAGAGCATAAGTAAAGTCAAGTCAAGGGAAAAATTGTTAGGCAGTAAACATTTGAATGTAAAGTGGCTGACATTGAGTCAGTTAAATAGATATTTTAAAGTATTTCCTTTTCCTCTTTAGTACAAAGTTCACTCAGAGGGACTGTACATATAGAGAATTCTTCCTGACCTCAGTGTTACAAATAAACCAAATTATTTTACCACGGACAGTAATTAGACAGAGAATCATTAGTAAAATCCTGCTGTAAACTGTATGCTTGCTGGAGGAATAATCAAGGAGTCTCAACAGTGCTTTGCAGAATTGCTATTTCCTGTCTCTTTTGAATAAGCATTACCCATTTTCTTCATCCATCTCTCAGAAAGGTTCCCATGCACATACTGAAGGGATGTTTACTGTAATCTGTCAAACCTCCATGCTCAGCTCGTGGAAAGTGCACATCTGCTTGCTGGATCTAAGGATGCTCAGGTGATGATGGGTTCTCGTCAAAGGGAAATAAAATAGTGATCTGCTTTGTCAAAGCATCCCATATATTCAACGCTAGAAGCAAGCAAGCACTGTCTTAATAAGAGAATTAAGAAATGACCCTACAAAATATTTCCCTTATTCCAGACTTCAACTGCAAGTATGTAATTTTGGCTCTATTACACAATAAAAATACATTGATTTATGCAAACTTTTACTTCCCAAGCCCCAAAACACTTTATGAGCTGTGCAACATATACAGGAACATTTCCACTTAAGACTAAATGCAGCAATTTCTGTGGTGGAGTTCTGCATCTGTTAATTAAGGTACATGTGTAGCCCAAATTTCGTTTTACAATACCCTCGTGTGCCATCTCCGTACCTCAGGCTGGGAACTAAGGCAGTGAGGTTGCCATTAATCTCTCCAGGCTCAGGAATTCTCCCAGAGTGATTATGAATCTAGATTAAATCTGTAGAGAGCTCATGGGAATGCAAATAGCAGACGCAGGTCAACATCCTATATTGAGAGAACTCCCTTTCCCGATCATAGGGCCATAGAATGGCTTGAGTTGGAAGGGACCTTTACAGATCATCTAGTGCCAGCCCCCCTGCCATGGGCAGGGACACCTTTCACTAGACCGGGTTGCTCAAAGCCCCATCCAACCTGGCCTTGAACACTGCCGGGAATTGCACATCCACAGCTTCTCTGGGGAACCTGTGCCAGTGCCTCCTCGCCCTCATAGTAAAGATTTTCTTCCTAATACCTAATGTAAACCTGCCCTCTTTCAGTTTGAAGACATTACCCTTTGTCCTATCATTTCCCCCTTATCCTGTCAGGATACCAAAAAAGGTGAGTGGTATTATACTTGCAAACTGCAACAAAGATTTTCTTTATACTTCTAGGAGATAAGAGTGGTATTTGGCCGCTGAAAATGTTCATTGAGTAGGAGGTAGGGCTTTTCAAGCATCATAATTGATAGATTTGTAATTAGTAAGCTTTGCAGCAGGAAGAAAATCATTGCATGATGACTAGATTACAAACCCTGTTCTTTCATCCTGCTGCTTGTGATTTTGCAATGGCTCTGATTGTAGCTTCTCTGACATTTGCATATCTTCCTAAGCATTTGAGGTGCATGCTGATTTCATGTTTTATCTCCTTTTGATGTGTTGCAGGTGCTCATCAGTGACTACTAGAATTTTTATTAGTGTCAGCTTTTATTTTATTGTAATATTTATGCAGAATAATATATCACCGAAGCATAACATGAGTCCATCTTAATCCAACTGTGTGGAAAGACTTACAGAAGGCACTGAATGCACTATAGTAGAGAGTTGTTTTGGTCTGATCATTGCAGGTAGATGGGTAGGGAACTTTTTTTTGCTGCATACAGTGCATGGGAGAAAATTTAAGAGTGCTTGTGCATCCATTTGTATTCAGCAGGTTATCTATGCATGTGATTGATGTGGCCTCCCCTTTTCCCTCAGTTGCTGCCTTTTTCTCATGATTAACACCAATCTAGTATCTTGTCACGACTGAGGCATCAGTGGGACTTCAGAGTGACAGATGCCCTCATGGCAAAAAAGACCAGTCTGCAAAAATGGGACGTGTTGACAGCTGTGGAAAGGTATCATAATGTACCATGTGCTATTAAGTTATTTGATCTTGTGCTTTGAGGTAAAATTTTGGGCCAGTGACTTAGGAATATTACTCCAACTCATTATTTGTCAGCTTTCTTCACTTCTGGAACATGTGTTTCTTCACCAGCACCGATGATAAGATCAAAATATCCAACCATTTGATGTATGAAACTTTATTAATTCAGGTGTTTGTAGAAATTTAAGATCTTTCCATGTTGATACTTGTAGAAAATGACTAGCAGGTGTGTAAGATTATTTTGACATAACTATAAGTACAACAGGCATCACATACTATTTTTTAATGTAACTTTCAGCATGTATTCCATTTGCTCATTTTTATTTGTTTTTTTAGGGCTCAGTTCTGCAATGACAAATAGATAGGCAAATCACTAAGAAAAAATTCCTGCAGAATGACTCTTTTTGGGACAGGGAAACTTGATTCAGAGTGATGGCAAGTAGGCATTTATATAATATAAAGGAATCTGTGTAAAAGAAATACTTCACTATGATTGGAAAAAAAAAAGATTAAGAAAAACATGTTCAAAAATTTGACTGCCCAGCTTAGATCATGATAATAAGAAATGTTCCTGGCATAGTGTTCAGTTTAGAGGAGTCATGAAAGCACTCAAATCCCCTTCTTTCTAGCCTTTGACTAATAACAGGGAACAAAAGATGAATTACCAACCCTCAGCACTGTATTTTGTTGTTTTCCTCAGTCTTAAAAGGGTTTTAGCAGATCAACAGGGCCGTGCCTTCAAAAAAGAATGAGATTAAAGTCACCTTCAGCCATCTCAAACTCTAATATGTGCACATGGGGGGACCACAGTAATAAATTACACGCGGATTTTGATACTGTATTCAGTAGCCAATGATACATGATGCCACTGTATTTTTACTGTTTCAGTGTTTTTTGAAGCTGGGAGACGGTTGCATTTATTTTTCTGTATGTGATGGCCAGCTACAAGGATACTGGTTTCACACACAGGTATAGCTGGAAATTTGATGTACCTTTTTTATTTATTTTTAATAGCAATTCATTTCAGCGACTGCAGTGAGGACACACACTTTATAAAGTCTGGCATTATCTGATCATGATTCTTTAGATAAAAAAAGTTCATTCAGGATTTTGAAAGATTTTTCTTGAGCTTCAATACCAAGTTACAGTCAAATCAGCAGTTCAAATCAGCAATCACTTTTGAGAATATTAGTTGATTATTCTTTTTTTTTTTCATTGTGTTTCCTGGCCACAATGGAGAGCGTATTTACTTATAAGTATGCCATTTTTATTACTAACCAAGTAGATGACACTGAATATTCATATTTCCAGTGTAAAACCAACCTCCGGAAATTATAAGTAATATTTAAATCTTTTTTATTTCAGTAGTGATAACAGATATATTAGAAATATGGCTTCTTTACAAGAAATGGCTAAATTTGCAAGAACAGGTTTATGCGTTTTTCCTGAAGAAACTCTCTGTGATATAAAAATAAACCCTTGCTTTTTTGTATGCTCTGCATTAATAACTGCACCTAGAAATAATACAGACAGTTGTGGTAGAATATACATCACACAAAATCATTTATAAACAAATCTAACTTTATATCTAAGAATAATGACAAAAGAGAGGTCTTTTGCAAGATAACTCATTTTTATAGAGGAAATGGCTCAGCTGTACTTGACAGCTTTTTTGAAAACAAAAGAATTAGACTTTGACCAGCAGCTCGACAGGGATTTTTGGCAAGGCTGATTTTATCATTTGCAAGGGCCAACTACTCCCTCTGCCTCACATGCTGCACAAGGAACAGTAAATGAGTTGGGGAGGGCTTTTATTTGCAGGAAGAAATGACAGTGCCAGGACCACTGAATTTTTAAAAAGATGAAGATACAAAGTGTGCTTCTTTGCCCCTGCTTTAACGGGCTGACGTGCCAACGTCACTTTAACGGATTAACAAAGTAGTGTTCACAGAGATTGAACCTGCCTTTTACATGCTTAGTGTGCATTTGCAATCACCCACTCCTAGCATTTCCCTTCACTTCCTTGTAGAATTTAATCTCACTCAGACACAGTAAATTTGATGGACAACTTATGCTGGATTCTCTCCCTAGCAGGGTATTGCATCCGCCAGCAAGATTCAGAGTATTATGATCCGTTGTCCTGCGTCTCACAGAGAGTCGTTATGCCACAGAGACCCTTTCCCAGGCTGTGCTACCCATAATGTCTTGGAGTAACATTTTGGTCCTTCCTCCTCATTTGATTGACCCATGCTCATCACTTCCTTGCCATTTTCCTTCTGACATTTCCCCTTCCATTTTGTCTCCCTCTAGGTACTTTTCTCTGGAGCGAATGACCTTCGGGAAATATTGCTGTCTTTATATTTTGATTCTAAAATGATGTGTATGAAGGTGTTCACAGCTATATTCAAGAGTAGATTCGTGGCCTGCTTTATTATTAACAACCACAATACAGAATTTCTCCAATAAGGTTTAACTTAGAGATGTTGCTACTCATGTCGGCTGTTTGGAGTCAGTGCTCTGAGGCACAAAATCATCATAATACCATTTAATGATGAACCTTGGGAACCAGGTTTGAGCGTCCTGTTGAATACCACAGAAATGTTCCTTGCAAAAACATGTTTAATATTCAGAAGTGCATGACCTTTGTTTTTGCAGTCAGATAAAACTTAGCTTCTTCTTTTCCTGTCTAGGATTACAAAGGTAAGGAAATGAGAAGATAAGGTAAATTGCGTATTTATGCTTATTTCCATCTCCCACAAGGAATCTCAGAAGTACTTAGAATGCAATTATTTGGTTCAGATATTCTGTCCAGGAAAATGTTTCCACAAGCGTTTTACAGACTTACTGTAAATAATACAATCACACGCTTCAATCATAAATAAGCAAGGAGGAGCAGGAGAGAGAGAACTGAGGCATAAACAGAGATTTGAAGCCTGCTGCTGAATCTACAAGACAGCAGAACGCAGAGCGGTTGCTCCAGGTGACAGAAGAGAAGCCAGGTCTACCAAGGATGACAAGGCTGGGTGAAAGAGGGAATGGAGGAGCTGGAAGTGTGAGACAGAAAAAAAGTGTGAACTCCTGTGCAGGAGCTTCTGGCAGCTCTATTTGGAGGGGGGTTTTTTGGTGGGGGAATTTTTACGGGTTGTATTCTACTATTCTAACCATGTCTTAAAGGAATATTGAAGCACACAAGGTCTTTTTTTTGGTAGTTGGTTGCGAAGGTGGGTCATTTCATAGCAAAAAAAGAAAAAGGTATTTTGAGTACACTCTAGTACCTTGAACATATTTCTTGTTAGAGAAAGAAATCAAGGATCAGCACACCACACCTAGACAAATAGAAAGAAATGTGTTCATCACTTTGTTAAGTAAAAGGATACTAAATGGTGGTCTCCAGGGAGATGTGTCTTCCAGTGATGGAGACAGACAAAACATCTTTGGAAAACAAAATGTGAAAAATGGATGTCTGTTCTCAGGTGCTCCCGTTAAGGGAAGCAGGAAGACTTGTTTAGGAAAGGGGTAGATGTGTATAAACACACAACAATAGCTCCTGATGAAACTAGGTACTTTCAAGAAGAGACAAAGCTGTTCTATTATTATATTGTGTGTATATATATGTATACATATATATGTATAATTTATGTTATAGTGTTCAGTAAACCCTAGTGGTCATTACATTACCACAGTTGGACGTCAAATGTCATCAGTCCCTGTCCAAGAGTGATCCTTGGTTCAGATCCCAACTGGAACATAACAGCCCAAGTTTCTGAAGACAATAGCTGTATGCAACCTGCCTGTGGTCCCAGATGCACAGTAAATCCTGAACCGTGCCCAGAAAGAGTTTGGGGAACAAGAGTTTACTTATATCCCAGTCTAGCTGTTCTATCATAAGGCAGATGAAATCCAGCGGCTGGGTGTATTCCTCTGTTAAAGCTTTGTTGGTATACACGTGGCTATTGTGATCAGCCCCTGTGTAAGACATTAGATGACTTTTGAAAGCATGTCCTCTCTTAGCTCAGAACCAGCTACCTACCTGGATTTCCATATCCTTATAGGATTTTCTACAGCATGAGCCAGGTGTTATCTACTGATCTCAGGCCAAGACACTGAGAATAACAGACTTCAGTCTTCTACGAAACACCAATACTTTTCTAACCTCTGAGCTGTCTCTGACTCTGTCTCTGAGTCTCTGAGCTCTCTCTTTAGGGGTGTTTTTAATCATTGCAACAAAGCTTTTTGAAAATAAAAATGCTTTGTAATGGTTATGTATAGTTATCCTTTCTTATTTTGTGCAGAATGAGTCTCTCGGTCTGCTAAATGCAACTGGTTATAGCAAGGAATGTCTTGGCCCATTGTCAATGTTTTGCCTAATTGTAAAGTATGCACAAAAAAATGTGTCAAATCGAATTTTGGTGACTATTACATGTAATGATTTTGAGATTCTTGTCATAATTAAGCCTTCATAAAAATGTGAAATATTAAGATTTAAGTATGGTATTTAAGACTCCAGATAATAAACTCTGAAAATTTCATGAAAATATCTTATAGGCTTCTGGCCACAGTTGGCTTATATCGACCATAATTTTTCCTTAGAAGACAGACTTTTCTATGTCTTCCTTGACTGTTTTATCTTTTAGTTCCCTATTTATTTGCCTGTCTCAGCTCTGTCATCTCTTGGCTACACTAGAACTTTTTCCTAATGAATCCTTCAAAGCCTGAAGGCACAATATGGAATAAGAGTTACTGCTTTCCTGTGTCTTTAGCTCTGTGATTGTCATTCTTCACTTTGCTTTCAGGGGTGGAAATTCCAAGATTTGCCCTTGACTCTGAGGTTATTTTTTTTCCTCTCACGGCTTCTCAGCCTGTTTCCATGCAGAGAGCTTTCTCTGGAGTGCTGCCAGAAGTTATCTTTATCCCATCACCCCCCTGCTGTTGCCAAAACCCTTACTCATATGCCAATTGCAATTCAGTCATTTATAATCTCTCTTAATTTCTCGTACGTGCATTTTACAGAGTAATGCCAAGTTGCTGTCAAAGAACATCCATTTCCAATCCATAAGCACCATCACTGCTATCCCCGTGATCTTACAGCCACCCTCTTGCTGTCATTTAATAACTAGACTCTACACTGGCTAGAATGCAAGAATTGGACAGAAGGGTTAAACAGGGGTAATGAAAGGAACATTTTGATGAAATACTAAACTAGTGGACATTATGCCTTCGTAATTATAAACTTCTTACCGTATCCATAAATCGGTTGTTACAGTCACCAGGTCATAACCAGCCTGGGTCAATACCTTCTTCTAGAAGCCATTTTTAGTTCGATTCTATATATCACAGTTTAAAGCCAAACCAAAAATCTTCTTCAAGCTGAAAATACGTGTTAAAAATAACAGTGCCTGATGCTGAGATCATCCCAGTGTCTGACACCACCTGCCACCTGGTGGAAAGGTTTCTTAGTTGCGTTTTTCTCTTCACTGAATTGGTTAAAGGTTTCTGGGGGAATTCCTAATTTCTTAATGTGCAGTGCAACCCAGAAAGGCTAGATCACAACTAGCTGAGAAAGGCTAGAACTAACTTGCTGAGTTACCTTCCAGACATAGCAGTTGGGACCCCATGACAACACAGACTGGGAAATCTGCTCGAGATAACTCTTATGGTTACTCACAGCAGGCTTTGTGGTGCCACTGCTACTCCGAAGCCTGGATTGTCTTAAAGCTGGCTTGAGCCTGTTTCCATAAGTCAGTCACTGCATCTTAGACTTACTATAAATCTGTCTTGTGCTAATTTAAAACAGATTGTCCTGTGGCTGTTTGAATTTTGGCAACAGTGGGTGTTACGTCCTTATTGATTCGAGCACTGTTGTTCACTCTGTTTGTGCTCTATTCCATAAAATGGGAAGGATGGCAATGTGAGTGAAGGCCCTTTTCTGTATATGGGGTGTATTCTCTTCTGTACTTCCTCCACAGTAAATACCATGGTGAACAATTGCCACTGCTATGAAAGATGCTGTGTGAAGATGAAGGTCTATCGAGAATGAAGGTCACGCTCCATCTTGAAAAGTTGACTTCAGGCCTTCAGGCAGATGAGGGGCTTAGAGATTTCAGGCTCCAGTTACTATATTCCATTATGTCTAAAAAAAGATTTTGTAACTGATTTTGAACCATACAGATATGAGAGAGATACAGCTTGAGGCAAGGGCATTTTGTTTCTGGATTGTGATAAGGCCTTTTTTAGCAACATGCTAAATATACAAATTCTGCATTTCATCCAGTAGCTCCTGAAGGTAAAACATATAAGCTGTTCTGAGAGCAGATTCAAACCTCAGGATGGACATTTCTCAGGTATATGTTGTCTATCTTTGGGATGCAAAACTGTGTTTCATCTTGTCTTCTTTTATTTGACCTATTGCATTCCTGATTGCACTGTGGTACAGATAAAAAAACACAGATAGAAGGTGTCCCTCTTTCCACATCAGTCCAAAATCAGTTTTACCTCCATCGTACCTAAATTGAATGCTCCCTTTTGGACTGGAAGGTCCTGAGATTTATTTTGTAGAGGAAATCCCCAAGCCATAATGAAATTTTGCGAAATACCTCTTCTTCTTGGTCTCACCCTACTACTACTACTGGCACTGGTACAGTGACAGTAATGACTGCTACTACTAAAAATTTCTTGGTTTTGTGTCTGAATCACTGGAAAACTTGGTGCTTTCAGTTGGCAGTGGCTGAAGAACACTGTTCCAGTGCCAGAACTTGAGAGGTTTAGACAAATAGGTGAATGAAAAACTGCTTACAGAGTAACTCCAGGTAGCTTTCATTGAATTCCAGAATTTCACTTCAGATGACAACATCAGCACTTCAAATCATCTTGCCAGAGGCAGTAGTCAAGTTTTTAAGTATTAAAACAATTGATAGACCTAGGAATCTTTAAAAAAATCTGTTTCCGCTGAGACTTATGAATCCAAATTAAAATTATGCAGCTAAATCCCATGGAAGACCTAACCCAAAAGTGGTGGGAATGATATACGGAAGAGCAGAATTGGATCCTGACTTGAGTTTGAGGCCAGAGACATAACAAGCTACTGCCCTCCCCAGATACTTCACTTTGGAGGTGAAGACATCCAAAGACTGTCACAACACTGCAGCCCATAAGATAAAAGCAAGGCTTTTTTTATATTGCACCCACTCAAACGTCAGTCAGGGTGCCTCTTGTGAAACAGCTCTATCATCCTACACTGAAAAGAGGTGTCAGGTAGCAGTACCTTGCTACAAAGCGGTGTTCATTTTTTTCAGCAAGTTTCCTTGATTGTGAACAAATAGAAATCCTTCTTAACTTCCTGATTTGTTGCAACTATACTACAAGTAAAATGAAAATTTTTGTCTTTACTGTGTGAATGCTGAAATATTTGTAAGATTATTCATGTGACAAACTGACGCTCACTACCTTGAATACTCCTCAGTTGAAATCTATGTAATCTATTCTTCCTCTGTATTTTAATTTTTTGAGGAAAAAACAAGGAGAAAAGAATCTTATATGAAAAAAAATTCCACAACCAAGTTACAGTTTTACATAGGACTGCCCTATCACTATAAATATCTACCAGCTAAAGAGATTTATTTTTTATCAGCACAAAGGGATAAATGTCTACATGGGTAATCAGTTTCATTGTGAGAAGTAAAATTTGCTTCCCAATTTCAGCTGGGTTCATTTAGTTTAAACTGTCCCTACAACTTAAATGATATTTTTATTGATGTTTAAAGCTCTTATCAGAATAAAAAAGGAAGAAGGAACACTCAAATAAATTCATCCTGATAGAAGTTCCATGAAGATTTTTTTAAAAAATTGGTAAATCTGATCAATTGGCTTGTCTCTACTTTACTCAGGAGATGTCCTAAATTACTCCTCTTTCTTTGTAGATGGTTTAAATTTATCATTTCCATGCTACTTTTAAGGGTAAGTGCCTTACTTCCTCCTGTCCTCTTGAAATCAGGTTCTTCAAAAGATGGGATAATTTAGTGTTATTTTTTTCATGCTAATTAGGTATTGAGGAAAATGCCTAAGAGTGTAACATGGGCATTTTTGTGCCATGGATGCAAACTGAGGTGTTGGGAGTGCAAGTTTACACCCTTAGACTTTCTGCAAGGACAGTTTGTTTCCCCGTTGAAAGAGCTGTGTGTACCATCGCTGGCAAAATCAAAAGCTCCAAGTAAACACAGACAGATTTTCCCTTGTCTTTATCATGCTTGTGCAGGTACAAATTTACAGCAAGATTTTCACAGCAATGTACCTTCAGTACACAAATGAAAAACTCTCCAGAAAATGAAATGAAGGAGATGCCAGTGAAAATGGAAGTTTTCAGAGGTATGTGATAGCTTCCATTGACTTTTCAAAGTAGTTAACCTCTGCAGAAAGATTGGGTTTCTGCTTCATCTGCATTAAGAGTTATCTAAAATTCACCTGAACCTCTGAAACTTTACATAATAAAGGAAAAGAGGAGAGATGCAAGAAGCCGAAATGCAGAGAATTTGTCTTGCAACTATGATAAACAGGAAAGAGAAGTAAATAAATTTTAAAATTCCTCAGCAAGTGGCATCTCTACTTATTCAGGAAGCCAATAGCTGTAGAACTAGGCAGTTTATTAAGCTGTATTTAAGGCTGAAAAGAAGAAATCAAAATGAAGCTGAGTGTGACTTAGGTCTTCGTGTGTGGGATGACAGAAATAAAGAAGCAAAAGATCACAGAAGAGAGAAGTGCTTGATCTTCAGGAATGATGAATGACAACAAACCAGAAAGAACTTAAACATTGAAGTCAGTGTAACTACCTGCACTTTGAAAAATAAAGCTGAGGAAGAGAGAAGCTGTTGGGGAAATTTGCAGCTGTTGACCTCCTAAAGAGGAAGAAAGAAGAAGGGACAAGAACAGAGAAAATTAAAACAGAGGAGAATGCAGAATTGAAGACAAGTTCAAAGTTAATTTTATTAGAATTGCCTTGGCATTTCATTTTCATCTCAATGAATGTTGACCACGTTTGCTAGTGCTGAATTTCACCCACTGCCATGAGGCCACTCCTTTTGTGGGAGACACATGGAGAAAACACTGTTTGCTGCATTGTGGAAAAGCTAACTCATCAAGGTAACAACAGCAGAGGCTCCTAGAGGCTACTGCAGTACAGATGATGAGTGTTAACACTCATCTTTTGAGAGTACCACATGATCCTTTCCATCTCAAGACAGCCCAGTGCCGTATATTAATACTTTGCTCTCATTCTTCTTCCATTCCTTATATCACCTGGGTCTATGAAACGGATCCAGCACGAATGCGACAGAAGAATCCTTCACTTCACAACCATTTATTTTGTTTTACTTCACTTAAGTGATTTCTAATCCACTGCAATACTATGCTCCTTACCCTGTGGAGATTTATTCTCTCTGAGAGTTCCTTATGAAGAAGTATCAAAGTAAGTTATGTCCACTGAGTCACCTTTATGTACTGTTTTATTAACTTTTTCAAGGAATCTGAACAGGTCAAAGGTGTACTATTTTTTTTAAGAACTTACAATGCTATTCTCCAAGTACTGTTCTACTCTTTCCTTAATTAAGACTCTACCATTTCCTTGTTTTGGATTTGCACCTTAGCTGAGGTAGTTTATGCTCCAATATATTCACAGGTAGGATTTCCAAATATTTAATCCAAGCTTTGTGATTTGCTTTCATTTCCTCACCCAAAGATATGACATAATTTACATGCATTAAAAATGTAAAGAATCTAATTTCACAGCAGGAAAATTCCATCTTAACAGGAATTATTGGCTTGACCAATTTTTCCCCTGAGAATCCCTGTATTCACCGGAGAAACATGACCTCGGATTTATACACCAACAGATTCATAGAAAGGTTATCTGAAGGAGACTTCTGAGCCCACGTTCCTGCTTGAAACAGTGACAGTGTCCCTATGACTAGGTGTGGCACACCCTGTGACTTTGTCTAGTAGAGTCCTAAAGCCCTCCAGGCATGGACATTTCACAGTCTCTGTGGGTAACTTGTTCCAGTTCTGTACTACCTTCCACGCGATTTTTTTCTAAAACTAATATCTGATCTGAACCTGTTAAGCCACAGTGTGTGGCTATTATTCCATTATACTTTGTTCTGCCATCTTTCACTTACAGGAAGAGTCTGGGTTGATCTTCTCTGAAACTCCTCTCCATGCAGGTCTTGGCTGGTGTCAGATTCACCCCTTTGACTCTATTTTCTAGACTAAAAAGGACCAGGTATTGTTACCTATGGACCAGCCATGTTCCCTTGGCTGCTGCTGAACCTCACAAACCCTTTCCACATTACTTTTTGAGTTGGACCAAGTACCAATCTCTGAAATCTCAGCAGTGCTGGGAAGAGAATGATAGTTTACTTTGATCTGGTGGCTGTATTTTTCAATATGCAGCATTTCCATTTTCTGATGAAAACACATTCAGTGGCTCATATTCCACCTTGGAGACCATTGCAGTCACCAAGCCTTTTCAGTGGGGCCATTATTCTGTCAGACTCCTGCCGTTCTGCCCAGACGCTTAGGATTACTCTGCCATATGTGTAGAACTTTCCACTTTTTCTTGCTGAATCTAATACTGCCTTTGTCACATTATTTCTCAAGTTTGTCTAGGCCACTCTGGCTGGAAGCTCTGACATTTGCTTTCAGCCTCTCTCCAAGTTTATGGTTACCTGAAAATTCGCTAAAGTTACACTAGATAATTGTCAAGGTCTTTGATGAAGGTGTTGAACAGTATGGGAGGTAGTACTGAACTGTGGGATGCTCTGTGCATTGCTGTCAGCCAACTGTATGGCAAAATCCATTCTTTGGTGATCCAGTCAATTTTTTCCTCACCTTAGAGTCTATTCATCAACCCTATATTTCCTCAGCTTCCAAGTGGAAATGCAGTGGGAAAAAATATCAGAGAAAGCTTTGATTTGCATGCGTGAAATAAAAATTACATTAGAACAAGATAGTTCCCTTGCATCATTTCTTAAAAGCCTCAATAGCTGACATTTCTTTTTGTTATGCTATCTCAAGAAACAGTTAACTACATTCCCCAGTTTAATACTTTGAATATTGTCAAGATAAATCTCCTCTTTCTTTTTTTTTCTTTTGAGAATCATATGCTGACCACCACAGATTTTGGGCTCTTCTCACATCCTAACTCCTGTGGGATGATTTACTCAAATGTCTCAGTGAACGACAAGACTAATGTAGCGTGTATTCCTATGAATATGTGCCCAGCAACTCCCAAGTACAGCAGGATATAGAGTTTCATTTCCTCATAGACTCCTTGGTGTCTTCTCAACCTGATCAAAACTCCCTTTCCCTTCCACTGCTGAGGCAGGAAACAGATGTTGTTTGTAGATGGGTGTCCACACTGGACATGTAACAAACATTCACCGGTGTCATCCCAGAGCTTTTCTTTAATAAGGACCTTCTTAAATTTCCTTTCTATACCCAGCCACTTAAACTTGAGACTAAATACCTATTTCTCTCTCTGTAGACCCAGTCTAGATTGTTGACTGGGTTTGGAATTAGCCAGGTGAGGATGAGAGTGGTGGGCATCACGAGCGTGGGCATTCAGTAAAACTTATTCTTCTAAGTAACCACACTAAAATGCTTTTAAGCTGCATAAAAATGAAATCAGCAATTGACTAAATTGTCTCTACTTTGGGTTTGTTTGTTTGGTTTTTTCTCCTAATACAAACCATTTAAACTTCTACTTAAACATAGGAGCCACATCCACTAATCTAAACAAAAAATATTTACATCATGCTTTGCTTGCTCTCTTGGTCATATCTCTCACCTTGAAACTGTAAGTTCAACATGTGAGGCAGGCAGACACCATTTCTGATTTTCTGCAATACTGGACAAAGTACTACTTATGCTGAACAGTGAATCCTCCCTTCAAATGTTAGGCCACATTGCTCCTAATTGGTACCAGTTTTTCTGCAAAGGATTTCTCCGTTATTGACTACTGTGTTATCCTTGTTCAGGATATCGTGCAGTTTTCTCAGGCTAAATGTGATTTTACAGGAAAAAGATACCAAGACCAGATATGTGAGACCAAACTAGATTTTTCCAGGAAATTTTATCCATGTGCAAATGCTGGTAGATCTCACATCCATTTTAATAAGCTGCCTAGCACGTAACAGCTGACAAACTATGACCATCACTCATCCCCCACCAAAATACAAGCATAATAATATGAAATAAAGAGAAGTAAAGAGATTGTCATAGGGATGAAACACCTCTCCCGTGAGGAAAAGCTGAGTCGGAGTTGGTCAGCCTGGAGAAGAGAAGCCTCTGGGTACATCGCGTAGGACCTTCCAGTATCTAAAGAGTCTACAAGACTGATGGACTTTTGAGTAAGATGTCATGAAAGGAAAAGGGGCAATGAGTTTAAACTAAAAAAGGTTATGTAGGTTGCATATTAGGAAGAAATTCTTCACTGTGTGTGTGGTGAGACACTGGCACAAGCTGCCCAGACAAGTTGTGGATGCCCCAGCCCTGGCAGTGTTTGAGGCCAGGTTGGATACGGCTTAGAAAAACCTGGTCTAGCAGAAGGTGTCCCTGCTCATGGCAGGGGGTGTTGGAAGTAGGTGATCTTTAAGGTCACTTCCAACAAAAAACCTTCTATGATTCTATAGAGCAGTAGAAAAGGCAGGCATGTAAAAGTCAAAAGGCTCTTGCCTCCCTACGAACTTGAACAAGAATTTGGTGGGGTAAGATTATCTTGCTCCCGGTATATACATTCCTCAAAACCTAGTGTTCAAAGTTTGTTTCAGTTCCTAAAAATATATTTTGCTTACATCCTTCACTCTTACAGTACATATATCCACAGAAATAGAGTCCAAGCCAATGGCAGCGTTATGTCTGAGAGCTGGAGCACAGCTGAGTATTCCAGCATTTGCAAGTGAAAAGTAGTGAGTGTAATTAGTTGGAATAATACTCAGCAAATGCCCTGCACATTCATAATCCTATGCAAACACCGAGATGACTGCATCCCCACAGTAACTCCGATGACTTTAGTATACTTAAAATGGATTTAGCTCATCAAGAGAAATGCTAGACATGTCTCACTCTTTAAATATATTCATTTCCCTTTGAAATTGATTTAATGAGGAGGCTGATTTAGCTTATACAATCAACAGAATCAGACTTTAAAATTGCATAGTATATTACATTATATATATGTATATATATGCATGCACCAGCACATGTACATCTATATTTGAGTAGAAACATATATATAGATAGACATTGGTTCTGCTCTTTTGTCACCTCTGGTCATCTTTCCACAGAAGACAGCTAAGAAAAACAACTTAGGAATCCTATGCTTCCTTAAAAAAAGACTATAATATGGCCTTCCTATTAAAGGTTTATAACACCTGAGGCTCTGAGTGTTAGCAGGGATTTCTGTAGGAAAAAAAAATGAGGGTAGTTGCAAAAGGCAGTGGTAGGCATTGTATTCTTATCAGATGTGATATGATATGATATGATATATTCACCCTCACCAAACAAGCAAAATACATACTCTCCTGTTGATTACAATGATCCATCCCCTTTTGTATTTGAAAGGAAATCAGGTTAGGATTTACTGCAATGTGTGTGCAGAGTATTTAGAAACTGCTTGCATTTTAGGGAAAATTGTGGTAGCTTGTTTTTTCCACTTACTTAATTTTGAATTTTATGTACTTAGACTGAATGATTTTAATTTCTTTCCAGGGGAATAAGAAATCTGTGACAACACTAGATTTTGAAGCAAAGCAATTTAAATGTTATAATTACTAGGTAGCAAGAAAAAGGGTAAAAGTTCAGGAAGTCTTCATTTGAGGCCATATGTGCTGATTAATTCAGGACACAATTGCTGAAAGGCATTAGCTGGTTTCTATGGGATGCGTGCAAATTTTATGCAGAAGATGTGAAAAATGCAATTTTTCATATTGTTACTGTAAAAATCACCTTTGTAAGCAATTCATTATCTCTATTCTCACTTTTTGCGTAAGCCATATCTTATTTACAACACTAGTTTACACATAGTAACTTAAAAATAATCTAATACAAGAGATCTATAATTACTAGATGTGTCTCTTCCATTTGTGTTCTATTCACTGGTTTTTAAGAATAGTAACATGCCTAGAGACGTGGAGAGGAAAATGATAGCTGCCTGAAGCTATTTGAAAGGTTTTAGTTTAAAAAAAAAAGGTAAGAATTCATTTAGTGTAATACTGGATATGGCTATGAATTATTGGATAAAACCGAGAAATGGAAAATAATGGTTGAGTATTGAGAGGAGAAGTGGGAAAAGAAGACGAAGAAAGAGACTGAGACCTATTAAGCCATAGAGTAATCTCCAAAGGGGAATAATATAAACCCCATTTCTTGACACTTAAAAGTAGAGTGAACAGAAGGTGAATAACTGTACATTAGGGAACGATACCACATTATCAAAGAGATTAACAAGTGATCTAACAGAGCTCTGCTCCTTGAGTCACTGTCCGCTAATACAAACTAATAAACTCTTATGGAAAGATCTCTTTCAGTGCAAACATAAGACCATTAGGACCTTTCTTAACTTTGAACAGAGGTACAGACCTATCTTTTTAATGAAAAAATATTATAACCTTATCCCAATTCTTTTCTCTAACTCCTCCTTTTCCTGTATCTGTTGTGTCATGAGCTCTTATCACAATGTATCAGGGGTAGAAAAAGGAGCTCCCAACCCCAGGGACTCAGCCATCCTTCTGGTGAATACCAAAATCATAGCCACAGCTCAAAACTGTGGCAACAGTAAAGCAACACTGATGAGTAGCTGTACTACTAAAATTTTTGTAAACATCTTTATCTCACGAGAATTATTGTGTAAGTTTAGTGAATGGTCCATTCATGCTATATTCCTTAGATCAACTGACAGGACATCTTACAAAAAGGATACCAAAATCTTCAGGGAACTGCTGAAAGTAATATTATCTTCAGTGAAGGATTTGATCAATTCTCCTCAAAAGCATAAGAAATGGGACTGAATTATCTTTTTTTTGTTGTTTTTTCTCTATCAGGCTGCTCTATAATTCCTTTTGTAAATCGCTCAAATTTTTCAGATAAAACAGTTCATGATATCCTAGAATCATAGAATGGTATTGTTGGAAGGGATGTTTAAAAGTCATCTAGTTGAACCCCTCCTGCAATAAGGTGGGACACCTTCCACCTTCTGAGATTGCTCGGAGCCCCATCCATGCTGACCTGGAAGGTTTCCAAGAATGGGGCGTCTACTGCCTCTCTGGGCAACCTGTTCCAGTGCCTCACCACCTTCATTGTAGAAGCTTCTTCCTCATATTTAGGGTAAACCAACCCTTTTGTTAACTTTAACCATTACCCCTTGTATCATCACACCAGGTCTTGCTAAAAAGTCTGTCCCCATTCTTCTAATAAACACTCTTTAAGTACTGAAATGCCCTCCCAGAGCAGTCTTTTCTCCAGGCTGAACAATCCCAGCTCTCTCAGCCTGTCTTCATAGGAGAGGTGCACCAGCCCTCTGATCATTTTTGTAGCCCTCTTCTGGATCTGCTCCAACAAGTCTATCTCTTTCATGTGCTGAGGACCTCGGAGCTTGACACAGTGCTCCGGGTGGGGCCTCATGAAAGCGGAGTCCTTTGACCTGGCTACACTTCTTGTGGTGCAGCCCAGGTTAGAGTTGGTTTTTTGAGCTGTAAGAGCACACTGTTGGCTCACGTCCAGCTTTTCATCCCCCATCCTGTGTTGATACTGGGGATTGTACTGACCCAGATGCAGAACCTTGCACTTGGCCTTGTTAAACCTCACAAGGTTCCCGTGAGTCCATTTCTCAAGCTTGCCCAAGTCCTTGCGGATGACATCCTGCCCCTCAGGTGCGTCAACCACACAACTCAGCTATATGTCATTTTCAAACTTGCTGAGGGTGCCACTTGATCTCACTGTCTATACCATCGATGGTGATATAAAACATTACTGAGCCCAGTATAGATCCCTAGGGGACGTCACTTGTCACTAATCTCCATCTAGATGTTGAGCCATTGACCACAACCTTCTGGATGTGACCATCCAACCAATTCATCATCCACTGAGCAGTCCACCCATCAAATCCCTCTCTCTCCAATTTAGAGAGAAGGATGTTGTGGGGACCTTGTCAAAGACCTTACAGAAATCCAGGTAGATGATAGCCACAGGTCTTCTGTTGTCCACTGATGCAGTCACTCCACTGTCGAATGTCACTAGGCTGGTCAGGGTAGACTTGTCCTTGGTGAAGTTACTTCGGCTGTCTCAAATCACCCTCCTGTTCTTCACGTGTCTTAGCAGAACTTCTAGGAAGATCTGCTCCAGTGAATCTAACTAATGTTTTCTCAGTTCCATATATTGTTTGCATAGCCATTTCTTCTTCAGTTCCAATTGCATTGATAATTATTAAATATGAATGTCCTAACTGGGAACAGTGCACAATACTCAAGGAGAGGAACACCTGTTGCAAATGTGCTAAAATTTTCAAATGATGGTGGTATTAGTACTTTCTTTCAGGTGGCTATAGAATCACATTTGGTATTTTTCATGGTCGTATTAAGCATTGTACTGAAGGGTATCCTGTGATTGACTGGCAGAAGCAGAAGTCCAGTTATCACTTCCAGACAAAATCATCCAGCTTAAAGTGGACTTTATATTCCACGTTTCTGGAGGCCTAAATCTAAATTTTTACTATCAAATGTTCTCCTTTCTTTTTTTTTTTCCCCCATCCTTAGAGTGATCCCATTTAGCCTGTACAGTATTCTGCCTGCTGACCGGTCTTGCAATCAATTTATTTATGAAGCAAAAATACGCCCCTAACTCCATGGATGTCTTTCCTCTCAGTTATAGCTCCTTTTCCGACACACCTTTCATAACTCTCCCATCAGCCTGTTCCTTACTCCACTTAGTACACTACATTCATCTTCACTGCTTTAAGTAATGGTTTCCATCCAATCCTTCACAAAAATCTTGATAAATTGAATCCTTCCATGAATCACAAGGGCTTTTTAACCCAGTCCAGATTGATTAAATATTAGTACATTTTTCATTTATTTTCAACAAGAAAAAGTCTTTTGATTTACAATCTGAATCATATATCTGATGTACCCTAACCAAAGTAATCTCAGATCCAAACTGAAACGCAACTTGTTTCGCTATGTCCACTTGTCTATGATCATGGTAATTGCCAGTTTTTGAATTCTTATTCTAGATCCTGCATTCTCTTGGATGTTGGATACATTGACTCCACAGCAAGACACCAGCATTTAAACGTGTGTAGTGGCTTTCAGGATTTTCCACACCAAATCACATATTCACATCCTAGGTCATAAAATTCATACTTTTAGCTTCCAGCGTTGAGGCACTGCCATTACATAGGGGATCACTCCTGTAGGTTGGAAGGGAGGAATACTTGAGGTGATTGGCTTCCATTTCCAGCATAAGGCAATTGGGTTGTCTACACCAATTTATGAAATTGAAATCCTACTTAACCAGATTGATATTTTTTCATAACATGATGATTGGCTCAGTGGATGAGAACATTGGTTGGTGTGTTCTCCACACAATCACACATGCACACAATTCCATTTAAAAACTAGAAAATGCTATTTTTGTTGTGACAATGGTTGAACACAAGTTGCATAGAGAAGTTATGGGGTGTCCAAACTTGGGTATATTCCAACCCGGAACGGGACAGCCCCTGAACAACCTCCTCTAAACAGAGGGGTTGAATTATGCTGTCTTCAGAAGTGCCTCACAGTAACATCAAAAACAACATCATCACTTCTGTGATTCATTATTTTGGGGCTAGAATAATGCACATTTGAGTTGTTGAGAAGGGGTTTCCTGTCAGAGTGTTATTCACCAGGGTAACTGAGTTCTCCCTTTCACTTTGCCCTGCAAGTGGCTCTAACTTCTTAGCTATAAGACTTTTACAGAGTGTTGTCATTTTGAGCTACTCTTTGTGGAGATCTGAAATTTGTATGAGATTTGTATATAAAATATGACTTCTTTTCCCTCTGCAGTCCTCTCTCTCAGAGAAATGCAGATGGACAAATTCAGTATGCTAGACATATTTTCTTCTACAGAAAGAACAAAGCAGCCTTTCTGCCTTACTTTTTGTAGAATGTAAGTCAGTTTGAACAACAACAAAAGGTAGTAAAATAGAGATTTCTTGTTAACAGCCTTTGTTTAAATAGCTAAGGTTTTATGTGCAGCTTTTGCAGATGCTGTAGCTTTGGTTTGACCCTTACTCCTTCCTAAGGCATCATGCAAAGATATATAGCTTCTCATCAAAGGGTGGCCATTCAAGGAAATACCCACACCTAATAGCCTTTCCACATTTTTTTCATTGTTACTATTATTTAAGAAATATTTTCTTGAGTTGTTGAGATTTTAAAAATTTTTTCCTTGTTGCATCCATGATCTGGAATAATCAAAATATACAACAAATAGTCATATAAGTCTGATTTAATCACAAGGTTTTGGTGAAATTTATTTCATGTCTAGGACTGGTTTGGTTGGTTTAGAGACCCGCATTTCCAACTACATTTTGAGAAAGTGGACACAGAGAGGGCTAAATAAGTGTTCAAGCATGTGCGTATACACACACCCAAATTAGTCAAAAGGCAAAACACTGCCTTTTTATGTTTTCTCAGATAATTATAGCTTTGTATATTTTGGTGACAAGATAGGCGTCTTAAACAGGGGTCTGCAACAGGGTAATGACTTTACAAAATGTGACTGACAGTCACTGCATAACCTCTTTAATCACGTTTTTACTTCTATCAAGGATGCCTTATACTTTCATCATGTTTCAAACATATGTTACAGGTGAATGTGCTACTGAAGCTTCAAAGGAATGAATAAACAGAGTTTATATGAGCTAAATGAGCTGATATGTTCAGTGAAGACATGACAAAGAGGACAATGCTGTATCACACAGTCACACTACTAGAAAGGACTGCTTTACCTTCCAGATAAAGATAAACAGACTGCATTATAAGTGACATTTTAGGTTGAATTTATTGCTAATGGGTGACCGTGCTGAGTATCTGTGGTAATTGTATACCCAATTGTATTCGACAATTTTCAGAGAATCGTAGAATCACAGGATGCTTTTGCTTGGAAGGGACTTTACAGATCCAGTTCCAACCTCACGTCCGTGGGCAGGGACACCTTC
Organism: Falcunculus frontatus; assembly: GCA_013398115.1. Taxonomy (NCBI): domain Eukaryota; kingdom Metazoa; phylum Chordata; class Aves; order Passeriformes; genus Falcunculus; species Falcunculus frontatus. The sequence continues at coordinate 65,574 of VZRV01002450.1, read as the reverse complement.
CACTAGACCAGGATGCTCAGAGCCCCATTCAAGCTGGCCTTGAACATTTCCAGGGAGGGAGCACCCACAACTTCTCTGTTCAACCTGTGCAAGTGCTTTAGCACAAGACCAGTAAAAAATTTCTTCCTGATATGTAATATAAATCTACCCTCTTCCAGCTTAAAGCCATTCTCTCCTGTCCTATCACTGCTTACCATTGCCAAAAGTCCCTCTCTAGCCTTCCTTATATGCCCCTTTTAGGTACTGGAAGGCTGTTCTTGCCATACTTATTCTTTTCTCAACTGATGTGGTATGTTTTCCTTTGGGAAATAGCAGTTTCAGACCCCAGGACATCTTTCTATCATGCTCAAGAAAATAAGAAATGAATAAATTATGGCTAAAATCAATGGGAACCTGATATATGTGGATGTCATAGGTTTGGTAACAAACTCTGAAGTTCTTCAAACTTTGGGGTCATCCAGTTCCAGTCCTCAGGAAATTATCGTCTCATCATATTTCTATTTTCACTGATATTTGTTGAAGAAATATGAAGCGGAGGTACATCAGGCAGATGTGCATTAGTAGCTCCTTAACTTTCCAGTCCAACTTCTATAAAGGATAGAGGAGTTTTAAGCTTTATTAACTCTAATTTCCTACAATGGAAATACTTTCAGCCCATACCAGTTCCGTCACTTTTACATGACCTGCTACCTAAGATTTTTTTTCTTTTTTTTTTTTTTTCTTGCATTGAAGGGACTACAGAGCCCTCTCTGGAACTAAGATTTCAAGTCCTTCAGTTGGAACTGGGAGCATAATTATATTTGAGAGTTTGGGTGAATAAAAGTTCTGTATTTTGGCATCAAAAAATAAAACAAAACTAAATCCCATTATTTTAGAGGTATAGAAATGTACATATAAATCCTCTGAATAACTGCTTGCTCCTGCTTTAGAGTGTGAGTGTGTGAAAACTTGAATTGATACTCGAAGTGATGCCTCTTCACAATACAATAATCATTATGTGTTAATGATTCCCTAATGACAGTTTAAACTGAACATTCAGCAAGAGTTTGCAAGAGATTAGAACTGCCAAAATTTTCTTTGATGATCCCAGTGAAATTAGAACAGTCCAAGCTGGAAGATTGCATTGAATTTTACGAGTTTCACACTTTTAGAAAAATCATTTTAACTGAGGAGTGGCCATCTTGAAGGTGGGCTCTTGTGTTCAGTTATATTGACTTCATCTACAATATCATTTTTGGTTCTGGGGACTACACCCTCCAGTCTGCAGTTCACACTTAAATTTATTCCCTAGATGTATACTCGCTTCTTTCTCAAAAGAAGGTAGGAATGTGGAACAAAGTTTGCGTATCCAGGTCCCATTCCTATAGGGAGTTAAATTATGAACAGCAACACGCCCATTAAAGATAAGAAAAAATAACAGAAACTCTGAAGAGGTTGTTCATCATGAAATTCTCTTCAACAATGTTATTCATCATCCTCTGTCAGAGGACCTAGAGTAATGGCAAAAAAATACTATCAACCTTAAACCAATTTATTCAAATGCAATCACTGCACAAAGTAGTGCATTTTAGCTACATGGGAAATTGAAAAGGCCCACATTATTACAATGATAGAAGACAAAATATAAAACATGGATGTGTTTTGTAAAGATTAATTTGCAGACTTTCTGGAGGTTTATTGTATGTATGAACTTTGTGGTATATCTCCAGTCTGCAACTAGGCACCACACAGCGATTTGCTCACTCCTCACTGCAGCAGGATGAGGGGAAGCAGATTCGAAGGACAAAAGTGAGAAAACTCATGGGTTGATAAAAGAACAGTTTAATAATTGAATATTAATATTAATAATAATATTAATAATAATAATAATAATAATAATAGAGATTAAAAGAAAAATAGTAAACAGCCTTCAGAGCCCTTACATCCCTGGATCAAAACCCTACCAGGTGACCTTCAGTCTCTTCAGGCATTTTCTGCCAGAGGCTCCAGGTGGGTCTGTTATCCTTGGCTAAGGTGCAAAGCACATTTTTCTCACTTTGTCTTGTCTGGACTGTCCCAAGTACTGTTGCACAACTATCTCCCGTTTGATATTTTTTAAAGGCTTGCTGCTGCTCAGAGGCCCATTCAAAGCCATACTTCTGGGTCACTCCATAGAGAAGGCTTGTGATCAGACTGTAATTTGGAACGTGCATTCTCCAAAAACCCACAAAACTTAAGAAACCTTGTGTTTATCTTCTGTTAATTGGTGAAGACAGGACTGTTTTTTGTCTTTGTCAATGGCTTTACCCGAATCAAGTGATCCCAGCTGCCAGATTTCCTTATGGTCTAATTCCTGACTAGTGGTCCCAATATTCCATCATCAGTAACCAGAATTTCACACATCTCACAGCTCGCTTAGAGAAAGGGATGAGGTGGTTTCTGTTATGTTTATGATTTCAGTCTTTTCTTCCTGCTTTTCTGCAGGAATGGCTGTGTCTTTTGGTTCTTTCTCCTTCTTCCTCTTAAGAAAAACTTCTTAATATCTTACTAAATGAGTTTACTTGCTCTTCTCCCTCACAGGAGATCCAGAACCATCCAGAAGCAATGTGCTCTAGGTGTTTTGCTTGAGCAGTGAGGTTGGACCAGATGACCCCACTATGGTCCCTTCTAACCTGACCCATTTTGTGATTCCATTTCTTCCTTTTAGTTATAGAGGTGACTGATCCAGTGTGTGGTTTAGCCTGACTGTTTGTGGATTTGTTTTCCTTCTCTTCTCACTGAGGGTGATGCATAATATTGAGCAGTGTTGTGCCTCTCTGGAACAGCCACGGCATTTTTGTTACAAATATTCTATCATTTTATCTGGATCCTTTGGCTTTTGGGAGTGAAATTTCAGAACATTTGAAGTCACCTTTGAGACCCCTGCCCATGTTCTCTCACATGTTGTGCCACCCATGACCATACCCTTATAAGGACTGGGTGATATTCCTAAATTGCTTGTTAACTTTGGGCAAAACCAAAGCAATATTCCTAAGAAATACCAATAGAAGTATTCTAACTATTGTCAGTTGTTCAAAATGCTGAGAAGTTATTGTGGCATTCATAGAAGAAGATAGAAAAGGTGTAATTCTGTATTACCTCCACAAAAAAAAAACCCAAAAAACAACCCCCAAAAAACCCAACAAATGAGGAAAAAACATAATTGTTAACTATCTCCATGAAATGGTACAGAGCCCAAATACCAGATTAAGCTCAAGGTCAGTGCTTTAACAGCAAATCTCCCCAGCAAAACATCACTAATCACTACAGAGCACAGCTAACTGTGAAAGCCAACACCAACTTTTAACATATACACCAAGAAACAGGGCAGGGTGCAGATCAGATAAAACAAAATCAAGAACAGAAGAATCAATATTGTGACCCAAAACTGTTAACAGGTATAAATCCCTTCTAATATTGTCTGGTCAATCTGTTATTAAATCAAACCCTTTGAGACTCACATCGGGTGTCAAAAAGAACTGTCATGGATTAAACCCAGCCAGGAACTAAGCACCCCACAGCCACTCACTCACTCCCCACCCCAGCAGAATGGGGGAAAGAGAATTCAAAGGGTAAAGATAAGAAAACTCATGCATTGAGATAAGAACAGATTAATACCTGAATTATAATAAAATATTACTTCTGTAGTAGTAGCAGCACTACTACTAGTGCTGCTGCTACTAGTACTGCTACTATTAGTACTACTGATATTACCACTACCATTGTTCTAATGAAAATGAAAACAGCAGAGAAAAACAAGTGATGCAAATGAAAACCCTTGCTCACCACCAGCTGACCAATTTCCAAGCAGTCCCAAGCAGCCCCTTGACCAGTCTCGTCCTAATTTATTGCTGAGCATGAACATATATGGTCTGGAATATCCCTGTGGTCAGTCAGGGTCAGCTGTCCCGGCTATGTTCCCTCCCAACTCCTTGTGCACCTCCAGCCCGCTCGCTATTGGGGTGGGGTGAGGAGCAGAAAAGGCCTTGGCTCTGGGTGAGCACTGCTCAGCAATAACAAAACCATCCCTGTGTTATCAACACTGTTTCCAGCACAAATTCAGAACTTAGCCCCATACAAGCTACTCAGAAGAAAATTAACTCTACTCCAGTAAAAACCAGCAGGATAAAATAACGTTTGTCATTTTGGGAAGATACACAATATTTTTCATGTCTAGCATGCAGCTTGCATTTCAAAGCCTAAAACTCAAAACAAATCTAGTTATAGAAATCTGACTTATGCTTACAGCATAAAATAATTCTCTCTCTGAAATTTATTTAAAAAATGTTTTGGAGATTGTGATCTTTGCCAATTTCTTCTAATGGCAAAGGAAAAGAAGAGAATGGTGAGTGTTTCAAACGGAAGGCAGTCTTAATTTCTCCAGTGCAGAATGAGTGTTCATCATACCATAGCTAGAGCAGAGGTATAAAAATAGAGCTGATCCATCCAATATTTTGAACTCATCCCTCACTGAACTGCTAATCTCTAGTAATTTGCAGTTCAGGGACTCCTGAGACCTTTCTGCCCCTGCAACATGGTCAAGGTTTTCTGAGAAAAATTAGGATGATAGAGTAGTATCTTTGGAAGTTATTGAAAGACAAATGCAATTTTTTCCCTGTGCTACAAATTTTAGAAGAGAAAATTTTTGTTAGCAGGTTCAGCTCCTAGTAACTTTTTTTTTGACTCTCCATTTTAATGCCTCATCCCATAAAACATAATAAATACTAGTTTCAAGCATTGGTACATATTTAATACTTTTCACACTAATGAAGATTGATTCATATATGGTCTTGAAGGTATCATTTTTTGTCACCAGTTCATTCCTTATTTAACATGTTTATGACTGTAACTAAACCACCTTGCCAAAAATAATAGTAAGAACTCTCTTTCTTCCTGACAATTGCTTTCTTCTTTCCGTGTTTGCCTGCCACTACCTCATGGTACACTTAAATAGTTTTCAGCTAATAATATTCACACAAAACTAGAGTTAAATTAAACTTGTAATATTATGTTGGCTATAACATTCGTTCAGTCAGAAACAGGACCAACATGTAGCTGCTCACTAGTAAGATGTAACTTTCTTATCTGTTTTCCAGACAAATACAGAATTTCCAGTTATGCATGAAAGTATTGTAGTATACTGTCTTTTTAAATGCTCACCTTAAATTGGTGCATTGTATAGAAATCAGAAGTCGATTTTTTTTTTGATTTTTTTTTCTAATGGTCAGGTAAGCTTTATGAATGGAGGAGAGACACAATGTAAAAAATAGTAGAATCACACATTTGTATGTGTGTGTGAAAATTTTTTGTAAATTTTGTTTAGCGTATGTCCAAATCCTCCCCTTTCTCTCCAACCTTGACATAAAATTAATTTTTAAACAAAGCTATTTTAGACGTGATTAAAGGCATGCAAAATTATGGGTAAAATAATGATTATTTTGTACACAATTCCCACTAACTACACAACTGCAGCCCAGTGTGAAGAAGATTGGTCTTTTCCTATCTGATTTGAGTCCTCTTTCAGGCTTGAGTGTTGACTGTAATTTGCAGACATGTAAATGTGTAGAGGTGAACCATATATAAAATAGCAAATCCAGAAAATAACAGGTGCATTTGGAACTCTTTTTTTCTTAAAAATCAGCAATCTAAACTCTCCAGCTTAGGAGACATACAGGAGTTCAAGCAGCATATTACTCTGTATAAACACCTTTTTACTATATTCTGACAGCTTTTGACAAATGTAACACAGAGCAAAATCATTTGCAATGGCTGCATCTGCCTCTTTAGAATCCATGATGAGAACTGCAAAGACCGGTTATTTATTTAAAAGTCAAGTCTATGTGCGGCAGATTTTGTGAAGTGTGAACAGTGAAAGCACTTCAGTGCCATCTTTTCCTGTGTCTAAGGGCAATACAAGCAGTTTCTAATTTCCTAACCTGTACCTTTGATGTTTTAGCATACTACCGAGGAACATTTGGCAAATAACCGGTGGAAACAAACCCTTGTGAATTAATTCACAGCATCACCTCTGAACTGAGGATGTGCTGGCTTGTTTTGCCTGGGAAACTTTGTTATTACCCGACTGTATAATTGTTCTCGGGATCACTTGGATGGCGGACACTTCAATCAATGGAAGTGTTTCATTATTTATTCTAAACTCATTATTTGATTGAACATTTCTTCCCATGATACATCAACTTCTTGGGATCTCCTGGTGCTGAAAAATGGTAAAAAAATATTTGCACTGGTTGGCCAGCTCTAGTGTTTAGTATGGCTTATGATGGTGAAATTAGTGAGAGTCAGTTACAGGGAAAAAACCAGTGCCTTCACACTTCCAAGCTTTGATGTAAAGATAAGCCTAGAGATGTCTCTAGTAAGGTAAAGGAATCAAGTTTTCATGAACCACCTGATTTTCTCTATATAAGGGCTGAACTGAGCTCTTTCTCTCTTACCAGTAATCATTATCAGCATCTGACAAGTAACCAATTCTAGAAATAAAAAATTCAGGCTCTTTAAGTTAAGTTGCTGTGAAAGCAATACAGATTTTATTCAGGCTCCTAGTGTTAGCCTAGTTATTTTGCCTATTTCCCTTTTCCTGCCATTTTCAAAATGTACCTTAAATTACAAGAAACAAATCATATTATCTGTCCTATGTCCTCATTCAAGTTGCTATTAGAAAAACAACAACAGAATTATCTCTATTATCTGCTAATTTAAGTGTATTGACCTTCTTTGTCCCTGCTTCCTGCCAAGGACTCTAGCATTCAAGAGTTTGCATGAGTACAGATGCCCGTGTCTCTTATGCAACACTTCCCAGCTACAGGGGCTATACCTGAGCGAGATGATTCCTTATTATCTTTCCCCAGGAGATTATCTCCTTCACAGCCTTAAGGCTGGCTTTTTTTCATTTTTCTGACACTGAATTCCTGAGTATACTGCAGGCAGCATTCTTCACATTTTATATTATCTGCAAAAAAACCCCAACCCAACCTATTCTTCCTCTTAGGCAGAAACACAAACCCTTATTCATTATCTCCAAAGACAACGTGTTTACCTCTGGAGTCTGCTCCTCCATATCTTTCATAGCTCTCAATGCAGTAAATAGTAAGTGTTTCTCCTCTACCTGAGAGCAGAAAGTAGCCTTTTACTGATTTTTCAATTTTTTTTTTTTTTCCTGTCTGGAAGGGGTGAAAGTCTTTCTAATTGCCTGGGCTTTGATGCTGTAGTCAAAATCACACATGTTACAGAACAGATAAGAAAAAGCCTTGAGTTTAATGCAGAGGAAAGAAACTTGGCTAATGGATAGAACATGGGACTGAAAGGCAGGAGATTTGGGATTTATTCCTATCATTACTATTTGCTTCTACATGATCATTGTCAAGTCATTTAACCTCTGTGTCTCATGTTCCTCTATATGCAGAATTAAAAAATAACATTTCTCTATTCCAGGCAGATATTGCATAGTGTGAGGCCTAATTAAAGCCAGTAAAGTGTTTTGAGATCCTTGGATAAAAGGTGCTATAAAAAGTTCCAACTATTAATTGCTTCGTGCTCCCTAGAAGATTTTAAGTCACATATCTCTTTGAATCATGAATCTCTATTAAATGAAGATTGCTATCTGTGCAATCATGCAGTTGTTGGCTTTTTAATTTCAGAAACAGATGTCTTGTGAGATTGGGCCATCCTTACTTATGAACTAACCTAAAATCTCAGCTCATACCTACAGACTTGTGGAATAACACATGAATCCAACACACCACTAACCCACTTTATCCTCTTTTGGAAGTTTCTGCACATTCTTATGACTTCCTGTATTAAGCCCATCACTTTTGAATGTATGCCTTTTCCCAGGAGGATCAATTCTAATCTAAAGTAGATTTCTGTTATGTTTTGTTTCCTCATCCTCATTCTGGATAGAGAATCTCCAGGAGGAGATGGAGAAGGCATGTTCATTGACCGAAATCTTCTGCTTCTCAGATTACCGAGCTGTAGACTGTGCTCCACAAAATAGTAGTATTTAAACCAACACGGTCTTGCATGAATTCTGAGAAGTCAGAGTTTCTTCTAAACATTTGTACGGATGTGAACCACTATGTAATACAATCACTTCTCCTTTGGTTATCTTTTTTCCTACAGGGTTGAAACAGGCAAACCACTTAGCAGACACACAAAACCTGTGTTATTTCACTTGTCCTTTAAGGAATTCTCCAATTTCTCTCAACTCTGGCAAAAACTGACCATTTAGTTTAAGAGAGACAAGAAATTTACAGACTATCCCCTCACACATAACTTCCCAGGCTCTCTTGGAAGGTATTTGGTTAATGGCTGTATCGCTTTCAGCAGAATTAACTATTTCTTTTCAAGAAGACACAAACACAAATTAAAAAATACCTTTAAAAAAGCAAGCATTCTGGAATCGTTCCTATCATACACCTATCATCTATCTAAATACACTTATCATCTTACACTAACAAGACTAACACAACTAACAAGACCAGCAAAAATTCAGATTTTTTTTTTATAGACAACACACATCCAAGAACAGTTAGTTTCACTATTACTTGGCAAAAAATTTCCATCAAAATATACAAAAGCCCAATTTTCTTCAAGTTGAATGAAAACTTTCATTATCTGGATTTTTGCCATTAACCATGAAGCTGGTAAAAGGCAGAAGGTACAAGAAACATTTCTTTGGAAAGAAAAGGTGAAACTATATTACTGAAGCAACTTACTGCTCAGTTTTGAACCCAACATTGATACTGTCAGCACACTTTATCTACCCGAACAATTTAGAATCATAGAACCGTGAAATGGCATGTGTTGGAAGGGACCTTTAAAGATCATCTTGTTCCAGCTGCCCTACCATGGGCAGGGACATCTTCCACTAGAGAGGTTGCTCAGACATCCATCCAGCCTGGCCTTGAGCACCTCCAGGGCAGGGCATCCACAGCTTCTTTGGGGAACCTGTGACAGTGCCTCACTACACTCACAGGAAAGAATTTCTTCCCAATATCTAATTTAACCTACCCTCTTTCAGTTTGAATCCATTCCCCCTCATCCTGTCACTACATGGTCTTGCAAAAAGTCCCTTTCCATCTTTCTTGGAGGCTCTCTTTGGGTACTGGAAGGCCAGAATTAGGTCACCTCAGAGCCTTTTCTTTTCCAAGCTGAACAATCTCAATTCTTTTAGCCTTTCATCTAACCATCTTGGTGGCCCTCCTCTGGACTCTCTTCACAGATCGACATCCTTCCTGTGCTGGGAACCCCAGAAATGGATGCAGTACTGGTGCTGGGGTCTCACAAGATCTAAACAAATGCACTGGTTCTGCAGAGAGCTACGAACACTCAAATACCAAACAAATATTCACGTAAAAATTGACTTCTACAGGTGATTCGGGACTGGAGAAAGAGATTGTTCATCACCGGACAGAAAATGTCCATATATGCCAGAAAAACAGCAATGACGATGAATGGAAGTTTTCTAAAGTAAAACTGCATTTTTAAACATTTCCAGAGATAAACTACAACTTTTTCTCCATCAAAAGCAGGATTAATTACGTCTCCTTGACCTGGGGTCTCCTATAAAATAGGAACCAGCTTGTAGTATTCAAGTATTGGAAAGAGCCCCCAGACTCTGCTGTGGGTTGTATTTAACTATTTACTGAAAATGCTCCAGCTGCAGCAGTCTCTCTGTTCAATATTTATTATTATTTAACCCATAAGGAAATGGAAATGATGAAAATATTTTTGATCAATAGATTCAGTCCTGGAATTTTTTCGGGTGTGGCTGCCTGTGATTTCTGCAGGGCAGACCTCTTCTTCTAACTTCACTCTATAATAATTTGCAAAGCAATAAAAGGTTTTTTGAGTGGATATTAGCAATTTATGGTCTTTTGCTGTACTACTGCTACAGTTTTCATCATCAGAGAGTGAAAGACTAGAACATGATACATGTGCAATCTTGCAACTGCCTTCACCTAATGCAATGGAAATATTTTCAAGGTTGCCAGTCCTATTTTTGTGGGTTTTTTCAAGCTGTTTCCAATAATTACATAGTAGAGCACCTGTGCTGGATGAGTATCAAGGGTATTAAGGCCAGAAATTTTTGCAGACAAAAAGAACACTTGTTTTTATCTTAAATTGATTTTTTCTTATTCAAACAATCCAGCAGAACAGTCAACACCCAAATTTATGAGTATGTTAAGGCATGAGAAGAAGAAAATTAAAAGGTGGCTGTGTAGCAGCAGCTCTAATTGGTATTACTCAAGCTGGTGAAGTGCAGAAAAAGAGCACAAAATATAAAAAGCTGGAGCTCAGATCTAAAGACCCATTTTCAAAAGAGTTCAGGTTCTACTAGTTACACAGAAAAGAACTGTTATAATTACTTATATTTCTGTACAGTTGAGATATACAGAGAAGTGTGTCATGTGCCAATTCATACACCTAATTGTTAAGGCATATGAACAGCATGATTATTTGCTGAAAGGATTATGATCCCTAGTGTTTGGAAACAGAGCTGTTGCTTCTTGTAATTATCTATTGAATTCATCATAATTTCATTTCCAGCCAAAGTACTAATTTCTTGTGCATCCCAAAAGATATTCTACCCATTCACGTTGTACAGTTGCTGTGTATGTCCATCACAGCTATTTTGTGGGGTGTTTAGAAGCCTTCATACCCCCAACATGGCAATGGTAAAAGCATCAATCTATAATCTAAATCAGTAGATATGTCAATGTGATACAATAACGTGTGGAATATGAGAGCTATTGGTTTCAGATAGGGTATCTAAACCACACCATTTTAAAGCAAGCAGGGCAACCAGATATTGTCTTTATGTTTTTCAACACACTGAGAGTACTGTTTGAGATGGTTGTAAATGAGAGTCTCCTGTCAGGAATTCAGCTTCCACCAAGCCCAAGCTGATGCTGTTTACTCCTGAGACAGACATTACAGATTTCACCAGGTAAAGGTTGCATTTATTGGCCACTATAATGTACAGCGGAGAGGTGAGTTTATCCATAGCCTCCCTTCCCCCCTCCACCCTTTCTACACAACTGTTTCCTTGAGTAAGAGCATCTGGTAATTTTTCCTCCGGATTCAGGGGCAGTGTAGCAGAGACAAGTAGGGCTGNGGCCAGCGGCCAGAGCACGCAACAATGGACTTAATCCTATATCCCAACACGGATCAGTTATATCTGACTGAAGATTCTTCAACCTATTCTGAAAACCCTCCACAATATATCCAAGCAGTGTATTGCAGCACTGTATTTTCCCAATCTGTCCAAGCTCACTGCTGCTACCCGCCCTGAATTGACTTCAGTTTAATTTCCCAACATTTTTCTCTCTCCAATATTAATTTAATGGAGAGAATAAAGCATTTATTTCTTTATTTAAAAGACTATCGTTTATTTGAAGTTCATCACTATAAAGCAGCTCAAGCAATTCTACCTTTCTTTTCATTCTTTCTCATGAACCTCTCACACTCATCCTTGTTTCTCCTCATAGGTCTATGTCCAGCTTGTCCATAGCATTTTTGAGTGTCCCATGATGGATATTCCTGAGGTTGTATCAATACCAAACAGAGCATAGCAGGTGGTTTATTTTGCATTTTGCAGGCTGTACTTTTATCCACATCGCAAAAATGACATTTTTGCTTTTTACAGAAACATAATATTCTTCACTCATATTTCCCCCGTGGTGTTTTATGGCAGCCCACTAGGGAGACTGGACAGAGTTCCCTCTGTAAAATCAGTCATGATTCTCCAAGTGAGCTTAAGTTTTGCTCAGCATGTAAAAATCTGTGCCCTCCAGTGATCAAAGCAGTCAGTGATCATACAGACTTCTGAGAGCAAGTCATACTCTAAAACAAAAGCATTTAAAAGAAAATCTTAAAACCACAGGACAAATTATGTGCACATCTATGGTATTAGGTACCTAATTATCTCCCGCAGTTGGATCCTAACCTTACTAAAGAAATCCCACTTCCTTTTTCCTGGCTCCCCAACTCCCTCAGCATCTTTAGAGTTCAGTTGCTCTCATCCATTGAATATCAAATCATGTAATTTCTCTTGAAGATTAAGTAAGGTACCTTGGAGTGTGTATATCATAAAACAGTTTTCTGACCATCATACATCTCACCCGACTACACAGAACCCCAGACCCTTAGAATAAGTTAGGTTGGAAGGGACCTCTGAATGTCTAGTCCACCCTTACTTCAAAAGCAAGTCTAACTGGATGAGGCTTCTTTGGACTTTGTCCAGTTGAGTTTTGAACACTATCTGTAGAAATAATCCGCCTTCTGCCAAAGACAGATTTTGTTTCCCTCCTCCTGGTACATATCCAGGTAATATGTGAAAATACAACACTAATACTTTTCCTAGATATTTTCTTTCTTGCTGATAAAAACTTAACAGAGGAGACCTATTTGTTTTCAACTTGAGACATTTCAAAGTGTCAAGTATTTCAGTCACTGTGGCTAACAACAAATAAAATGTCCTTTGTGTTTCATCAGTCTCTAGAACACGTATCTTTATACAGCAACCTAGCAACTCAAACCTGGAGATTTTGCCTTTGGTTTCTTTTCCACATTTTTGATAAAAAATCCCACCACTAACAGCATTTCAGGTGTGGATTTTACATCCAATGGATGGAAGTAGCAATGAGCATTGCAGACAGTATTGAAAATGCAAGAGTTAAAGCAACTCCATTAGAAACAAAAAGTTATATATTATTCATTTTTGGTAATATTTTAAGAAGAGAGGTTTTATCAGGGCTAATGGAGTTTAGTCATTCTTAACAGCTACCTAGCGAGCTCTCCAATTATGTAAAGAAGAGTAATTCGGTTCATACACTACTATACATGCATTACTGTATATCTGCACAGAAACATAGTTCCTGCTCTTCAGAAATTACTCACTCAATATCATAAAATAAACCAGAGGTACCAATAGCTTCGGTGTTCTTGGCCAGTGACCTTAAAACTAATCTTTTAAATGTGTGATTTTCTAGATACTCTCTATTCAAATACCTTTAGTATCTGACATATATTAATCAGCTACAAATAAAAACTGCACTGATGTTTATAGCCCCAGAAACAGTCTTTAGCAGCAAAAACAAAACAAAAGCATGATATCTACCGTGAATGAAACAAGATCAATCCAAAAATGAAAAAAAAGCCCAACAATGTAAAAAAGGATTAAAAAAATAGCAAGAAGTTTTATGGTTCTTGCATTAGCCTGTGAAACTGAACTTTGGACATTTCTGATGAGGGAGTACCTGTAGATGAAACAACCTGCAAAGCCTCATGATACATAATGGCACCAAGTGGAAACTGAAAATGTTTCTCCAAGGGAGGGAGGAAATAGGATATAGTAGTTCTGAAGCTAATTGTGGAAGAGAAGGGAACTGCAAATATTTAAAACCTATTATTTAATTTGTTTTTTTCTTTTTTGGTTGTTTTTTTAGTAAACACCACATTGAAGAGAATATAAACCTTCCTTCACATTGTTGGACCTGAAATGTGGCAAAAGAAAAGAAAGAATACAATGACTTACCAGCAAGGCTGTTTTCGAGGTAAATGTTGCATCCAATATTTCTCTGATATCTATCTCCAACAGAATCCATATACTATTACCAGTGTCCTGTAAAATGATAAAACAGACCATAATTCTTTGAGGAATACTGTAAATAAGAAATGCAAGTATGGTGTCAGTGAGAAATACTGTATGCTACTGAAATTTTATATCATATCTACTAGGAGAGTGTAGCTATTATTGCAAGGCATTTTAACTAAGATTACTGTTGGGGAAAATGACATCTGAAAACAATACAGCAAAATACTGACAGGTGGGTAGGTTCTACTTCATCAAAAAAAGGTTGATTAATCTATAGCATAAGAAAGCATATTCTTGACACAAAATGAATAAAAACTAAATTGTGTTTATCTACTTGAATAAAGAGATTTTTCTGGTGCTGGTTGAAAATCCAATGTCAGTCTCACTAGAAAAAAAAATTGAAAGTGTAATTTGTTTTGCTTTGCTTTAGGTCCTTAAAGCTTAGTCTAGGGTAGTTATTAGACTCCTGTCTGAAGCTGGTAGAGAAAGAGGAGCAGCTCTGGGAGCATCAAATCATTTGTGTGGATGTTCCTCTCTTCAGGCGGGTTGTTTAGGTGGTCAGTTCAGCCTTCACTGCCAGCTGGTTACCTTAGAAAACATGAATCCCACTCAGAAAGCGCAGGGGAAACAAGAATTTCATTGTCTATTTTTATTTCGACAATGTTTAGCTGTCTCCCACTCCTGCAACCTGCAAAGCGGCAGTGGCTCGGAAGGCAGACTTCTTCATGGTTGTGAAATTTTCTCACATGAGACTTCAGGCTTTAATAAAATTAACTCCCCCTGAACAAACCCATGGTGTTAGGGTCAGAAAAGTACTGCAGGTTAGACTTCAGACACCTTTCCCAAGGTGTCCCCTGAGATGATGAGAGAAGTCAATGGACAAACCTTGGGTTTGTTGTTTCGGAGTGAAGGATCAGAGCCCACAGCTCGCTGTTCAGGGCCCCTATTTGAATATACTTTTCATCTCCCGAGCATTAGTAAGACACATAAAGCTCACTGTTTACAAAGAAACTGCAGTATATGCAGGCTACAACATAAATATTTTACAAGTGTGGAGAACCTGCTAAAAAAGATCTTTTCTCACTTTTACTAATGCATCCTTCATACCAATAACAACCTTAGTACAAGTAACCACTTTATGTAAAAGGAATAGTCTTGCCAAATATGAAATGGTTGCTGAGATACAGACCGATCTGCCCAATGAAAAACAAATATTACATTTCAATCTGCTTTTAGTGAGTCCAGGAGCATCCTCATCTTAAATGCTCTTTAAGAATATTTTCTCTCTTAACATGCACCAATTAGAAGGAGGAAAAGCAGATGGCCAAAATAAATTAGAGACAGCATACCAGCGCTGCCTCAGATCATCACCATTGGCAGATCTGAGCAGCATCACCATCTAGTCAGTATTTAGGAAGAGAAGTATGTGTGTTTTTTTCCTCTATCCCTTTCCGGAGTAAAATTGGAGAGGCACTGCAGCTGTCAGAGTACTCAGTTAGCAGATCTGAAGACAGCAGAAATCTGACCAAGGATATATACACCCTTCTGGGGAAGAAATTTTCTTAATATCCAATCTAAACCTCCCCTGGCACAACCTGGGGCCAAGTCCTCCTGTCTTATTTTTTGTTACTTGGGAGATCAACCCCCACCTTGCTGCAACCTACTTTCAAGTACTTGTAGAGAAGAGAAAATGAGAAGGACCCCTTTTCTCCAGACTGAACACCCCCAGCTCCCTCAGCCGCTCTTCATAAGACTTATGCTCCAGACCCTTCAGCAGCTGTCTTGGCCTTCTCTGGATAAGCAGAATGACATGTCTAATATGACATCTGTGCTACTCATCAAGATAAGTCCGAAATAGAGTAATTTTTAGATTATTTGGTTCATTTTTTTGGGTTTTTTTTTTTATGATGATGTTTGCAGCTGCTCCATGGTGCTGTCATCAATGGACAGTCATCCTAGACTGTAACACAGCATCATGGAGTACACACATGGTGACACTGAAGAACAGGAGTCAGGGCAAACACTGGAGACAGGCCTGATGGGAAAAAAAAAAGGGACATTAGGGATATACCTCATCCTGTATGTCAGAACACCTGAAGCTTTCTGAGGCAGCTGAGCTAATTGACCTGCTTCTGTGTTTGCAGAAATTACTTACAACAAACACAAGTTTCACCAATCCCAAATGACTTATTTAAAGCATTTTGCCTTTCTGGTGAGAAAGTGAGAGTTTGAAGAAAAATCTAAATGCACAGTTTCACTACCGGACCAAAATAAAAGATCAACCAACCTTGAAATGTTATTGTTTGCTTTATATGTTTATATAAAAATTACCTAAACAAGCTATGAAGAATATTAAGTAACCTGAATGCTGAGTGAATAAAGAAAGTGATTGCAGAGCAGTTAAACATTCAAGAATGTCTGAAAGGTTTTGGGTTGTCTCGGTTTTGTTTTTATTCTACCTTTTAAATTGAAGATAAATTGCAGGTCACACATGTACACAAGTTATCAGCTGGTTTCATTTTCATACAGACAATCTTATTTTTGGCAGGTTTTTTTTCCCCAGTTGTACTACCAGAAAGTGTAAGTACTATATACTGCATCTAATTGACACAGCTGCATTTCTAGTTAAAAACTTCAGGCATTTTGCAGTTCAGACCTGAGTATTTGACATGTCATGAGCATTACAAGATACCATTTGTTTCCAATATGAATTGCATAATTGGGTAACCCAGTCCCTGCACAACTACGGGCTATTGTGCTTTGCCATGTCATTTTGAATGTCTTTTATTTATGATAAATAATCATTGTTAGTGTTTCCACTGTTGCTGGAGGGTGTTCTACCTCTTTATATTTTACTTTTCTTGCCATTCTAAAAGCTTTTTTCCAAAAGAATTAACTTCTGGATACATTACTTTTGTCCCTTAGACCTTGTATTTGTGATATATTTAGAAGCTGGGCCAGTCTTATGGTAGATAGGATTTTACTTGGGATGAAGATGAGTCAAAAACCTGTTTGCCAGAGTTTTGGGAAAGGTTTGCATGTGAGAACCGATGTCACATATCTCAAAAGAATACATTCATGCAATTCAAACGTTTCCAGAAATCCACTTTGTTAGAAATAACTTTTTTATAGTGTTTGAGCTTTTTCAGGCTCAAATCTGGGAATCACAGAACTGTGGAAATATCATATCATGGCATATAACACCATTTGAATTAGGGTCCTGCTGTGTTAACTGAACACAAATTACATCCAGATTGTCCTTTAGCCCTAATTGCTCTCAGTTTTTATTTATAGTTTTAAAAGAAGAGACAATCAGCCATACAAAGTTCTAGTCTTTCTTAATAATTACTTACAGACACATCCCACTGAGAACAAAACCAGTTGCCATTTTCCATTGTCTATGACAATCACTCACAAAAGAATACCAATCCACGCTCCTAAAATAGTACCTCTGACCTTCAGAGAAAGTGGAGATTTGTACCAACAGCCTAGAATAAAAACTATTGTAGCCAACTGGAATCTGATGGGACAAAAGTGATTTTTGAGTCATAACTGAGCAATAAAATCCTGCTTTGCCATGAATTTCAATAGTTGCAGCAATACAGCTATAAGACACCTAAATATTTGTTTTATGGAACGTGGTTATTGATTATTTTGCTCTGAATTCTCAGGATTTACAGTGCAGTCCTGAAGATGTTGTGTTTTGACATGTGGACAAAAATAGAAGGTAGAGCAGGACTGGGAGGAAGAATAGATACGTCTGCCTTTTGATATCATTGTTGAAAGAAACACGGTGGGGAGGCTGGAACTAGCTGACCTTTGAGGTCCCTTTCAACCCAAACCATTCTGTGATTCTATATGGTTCTATGGTTTGCTATGACAAGTGGCTGCTTGGAAATGTGATTTTGAGTGGAAGTCAATTTGGAGCCAGGGAATGTAAATTCTATGGAGATTATTCTTAAATTAGAAAGTCAACAACATATGACTTCAGAGAGTTTAAAACGCTCATTTGACTCAGCTTAGTTACCACAGAATACTGGCCTCTGCCAGACATATAACGAGTGACCTCTGCCACGTACATAATAGGGTAATGCATCTCACCTTCAGATTCCAAAGAGCGCGTCAATTCCTAAAGGGCACATCTCAGAGGTCTTGCATTGTATCACACAACATCGTGTAAATGGCCTGGATGTACCCTGCAACACCTCTGGAATGGCAGAACACTCCCTTGCTCAAAAATGAGTGTTTGTATATATATATATATACACGCATAGGATTCTACTGCACCTTCTCAGGCTCCTAATTTGTCCAATCCATTTTGCTATTAGATCACACACAGAGGAGATGGATAAAAGGGAGACAGACTAGGAGTACAGCATGAAAGACGTTATGTGATGAAATGAAAATGTGGCCTTGAATTCCCTTCTTCCACACAACTATCTATTGTCATTCAAGTCACCTCAGGGACGCAGGTCACCCACACTTTGATTCTTCTTCAGATTTTGTGGCTGACAAAGGGAATGTTTGAACTCTATGTACTTCAAAACTAATTTATATTTACATCCGTTTTGCCTATGTATTACTTTAAGTGTGATGTGAAGGAGCAGTCAGTTTAAAGACTATAATAGGCATTTACACATATTGCTTTGATATATCTCACAGAGGGATATTCACCAAGGCTAACTTAAGTCATCGACAACTTAAGACTAATTTCCCCAGGCTTGCATTACAGTCAGTTCAGGGAAGGGATCCTCCAGAGAGTGATCCAGATTAGAAGACTAACTTTTGCTAGCTTTTCTGACTGTCCCCCAAAGAGTATCTTTTTATGACTAATTGTCAGTCAATTCTCTTGCAAATAAACACCTACTTCAAACATACAGACAGTATAAAATTGGTCTCTTGCTGACATTTTCACTGATTTTTCAGAGTAGCATCCATTCCTATCAAGTTCTTACAATTATTTTGCAAAATACCACTTTAACAGCGGGATGGCTGTGTCAAGCAGCGCTCAGCACTTGAACCATCACTGCATCACCTTTTTCAGCACCCCTACACTGAAATGTCAAATCATGCTCCACCTACTTGTCTAGGTAGTCCACATTTAGAGACCTCTATGTCTGATCAAAGACCAGGTTAAGGATGATGCTCCTTGGGTTAACACTGCGTGGAAGATATGTTCTGATCAAAGCTGTAGAAGAAAAATGGAACCGGACAACTCTACAGAGCAAACACTTACTTGCATTCACACATCCACATGGATATCCTGAGAAGTGTGATCTTTGGGAGGGTGAACAGCGACACACTTCTACTCTGTGAAACCCCTTCACTGTGTTGTTGCTGTTTCTTTATGTGAAAATAGATTTTCTCATTGGAATTTCATAGAACGTGGTAAAATGCTCACAAAGCCAGCTTGTTAAGACAGCTCAAATGCTGTTATCTAGTAACGTGAAGAATCATGTATTCCTTTCCAGGATTCATCTGGGCTTTGAACAGAAATTCTTGACCTCCTTGTCAGCAGCTCAGATATTCTTGTGAATGATGTATAGATTTTATGGAAAGAGAGAGTCTGAAAAACTGCATGAGGTGACGTATCTGATCACTGTAATGATTCATTTACCTGTTGCTAACTGGCACCGCTAGTGTCAGTTAACACCAGTTCATTCATAAAATGTATGTAGTGGCAGCTAGTTTCTCGTTTACAATAGTTAGAAATCTGTCAGTCATGCTGCAAAGAGAAGGAAAGCAAGCTTCTTGTCTTATGTGCTACACATTTACAGAATGAAATCTAAAGTCCTACAGCTCACAATAATACTTTTGTTGTTACCTTGTTTGCTATATTTTTGTAGATAGATCTGTGGTTTATACTTGTATCAAAATTAGTCCAAGAGGCCAAATTTTAACTTGGAAGAAATGATAACATGAATACTTTAAGTATTTGAAAATATCAATAGAAGGAAAAGGATGCATATGAACACAGTGGAAACTGAACTGAAGCGATTTGAGAAAAGCTCAGCAATTTTACATCTGTCTCTGGGCATATTTTTGTTTTTTAACAACCCGAGCATTGAAAACGAGAAAAGAAGAAAAGAGTGTTACTACAGAATGAGATTATATTCAAGGCATGAGAAAGAGCTCAGGATACCTGAGTAGGGCAACAGTGCAAAAGTATACAGCAGTGTGGCTTCAAGCTCAAAAGTTCTTTAATCATTGATCACAAATGCTTGAAATGGCAAAAGTTTTACAATGTTTTAAAACCATAACGATATTTGGCTTCCTATAAGACTTATTTCCAAAGTTTTCAATCTGAAGAAGTATTGTTTCTGCAGTTAACAAGGAGGGACAGGAGAAACCCTAGAGAGAGATTCATCGCACCTAAGTTAGACATCTGCATCTGAGCCAGTCACCCTAGGCTCCCTTTCCAGTCAGGAAGAGTGAACAGCACTGCTACAGTACAAGACATCTGTCTCTTTTAGACCTCTTCTCTAAGATGACGTTTTTCACCCTAAACTCCATTGTTTCTCATCTTTGATTATAACTGGAGTCTGGTTAACCAGCTCAGATAGTAGACATTTAAAATCGGATGCGAAAATCCTACCTCTGCTCTGTCCAAACTCTTCCAGAATGAGCACAGGGCATTTCCCAGTATCAGCTGCCATGCTGAACATACAGGAATGTGTCACTGAAGTTGGACTTTCTCACAATATTTAAGAAAAGCAAGGAGCTAGAGTTCACTGCAACAGAGTGCTTGATAAAAATATATAGCTAAATAAATGAAATTCATTTTTCTTTTCATATTTAATAATTATTCTGATGAATAGACACTTAGGGGACTTGATCTTTGAAGGTTTTTTTGAGAGGTCTCATAATGGCGCAGAAAAATATATACTTTTAAGTAGGAGATCTGTCAAGATTCCTAATATATATTTTCAGTAAATGCTTTCACATCTTTAACTCCCAGTGAGTAGATTTTCCTCTTTGTGTTTTTCATAACTGTGATGGCTCAACCCTTTCAAACACGTGAGTTCTTTTTACTCCTTATTCATACTGTTTCACATTTAGACAGTTCGCAATTATATTTATTTTCAAGAAATGCTGTTTTACATCCAAACCTACACAAGACAAAAAAGAAATATTTCTTCTGTACATATCTTCAAGAAATAAGAAAAATGGTCCTTGAAGAAGCATTTGGAAAAACATCTTTTGTGATTTACTAGATAGCAACTAAACTACAGAGATTCAGGAAATCCCCTCACCTGAAGATGGTTAGAGGATGGGAAAGTATTAGGTGTAAGCATCAAATTTGCATGTTCAGTTCATCCTTTTCTCCTGCAGTCTGC
This sequence comes from Falcunculus frontatus, assembly GCA_013398115.1. NCBI lineage: Eukaryota > Metazoa > Chordata > Aves > Passeriformes > Falcunculus > Falcunculus frontatus. The sequence continues at coordinate 44,604 of VZRV01002450.1, read as the reverse complement.
TCGCAGTCACTGCTGGAGAAGGGGAACTTCTGAATGTACCCAGGTTCTCCATCTCAACCTCTTTTAACATAAATTGAAAAGCTGAGGATGTACAATGTGAAATGGTGGCCAAATAAAAGAGAACGCTTGTCAGCTCTAATCCAACTCATTTATGTAGCTGGAAAACATTAGTGTTATTCATTGCTCTCTAAAATTTCATCAGATGTTCTTCAGATGCATACTTAAATAGCAATGAAATAAAAATATTGAAAGTTCTATATATTTCCACATAACCCACTTCAGGTCTGACCTTTTAAAAAGTGTTTGCAACTCATTAAGTGGAATCAATATCCTTAATTAGCATTCAATTGTTAAGAAAGGCTAAGTCCTTTAAAATTTTATATAGCATGTGTAAAAACTGACTTAGACGTATCAGTTCTTTTATCAACAGAATGAGCCTAAAGATTGCTTTTTTATTATGTGCTGACAAGTATCTAAACTCTCTCCACTTTCTGAGAGAAATAAGGAGTGAGCAAATTAAATGGGCAGAATTTTAATGTATCAGTTGAGCTAAAATAAAACAAAATGTTGTACTTTATCCTTAAACAGAAATGTTAGATTGGATTCTGATGAATATTCCCGTAGGGAGATAATACCTGACATCTCTTTTATTCTTTCACCCAAACTCTGCAAATAAAAAGCAAGGAAATCTTCTGATTTCTAATGCTATTGATTCAGTCTTTGGTTTGAGACTCTATATTCCTCCACCATTTCTAACACTAACCTCATCAGTATTTTAATTCTTATTTTTTTTAAGTTTGGCTGGATTGGAGGGGAAAAAAAAAAAAGGAAAAAAACCCAGTAACTGATCCTGGCTTTGTAATAACCCCAATCACTACTTTCTGTGTCAAATCTAGAGTTTCCAATACCAACATTTTTTGCCTCAGTTGGAAAAAGGAAACAAGGCAATCTAAGACATTGCACCAGTGTCCAGGACTAAACTCAGCAATATATGAATTGAGGGTGGAAAATGCTGATTATTGACACCATTCATCCACTGTATTGTGAAGATTCATATATCTCTGTTACAGTTTAGAGAGTCATTGCAAGAAGAGCAGACTTTATTCTGGTGTTCCAGATAACCATCATGAAACCTATTTTGGAAAGCAAGCTCAGGAGGGTAGAAAGGCGTCCCCTCTTTTGTCTGGTACATTTTGTCTTACACTGGTGTTCTTACACGAAACTGTTGTTTCAATCCCATTATGAGGAAATATCTGTGGAGTTTCTGAATAACATAAAAAAAAAAATTATTCAACATTTGCCTAGTCTTTGTGGATTTAAGGTCGGAACACATCAGTAAAATACCTGTCTGATTTCTGGACAAGCACATAACACAGAACTTCACACACTAATTCCTATATCAAGAATACAGGAATTATTATTACTCCAGTGAATGGCTTCTGCTTGAACTATCACAAACTCCAGTAAAGGACATCCAGACTCAGCTTTCAGACTTCAGGTGGTGAGGAACCCGTCATGCATCCAAGAAGGTTTTTCCAATGCATAATTAGCTTTACTTAGTATATATACCTTGGTTCTAGCCTGGGTTTATCCAGCATCAGCTTCTACCCACTGAAACTCATTATGACTTTCCAGTAAATTAAAAAGTCATTAACATCAGATGGCTTTCCTCACTTAAGTTCTTGTAGACCATGATGAAACCACCTCTTAAACTCCATTACAAAATAAATTGATTGAAAATTTTTACTGCATCTCCTCAAAAGACATTAACTGCCTGTTGAAGTTATTAGGTAGCAAATATACTGGTATGTTCTCTAAAGACTTTCACAACCTCTCCAGTGGATCACAAACCCAATATTCAAGAATAGTAGTTTTCTTTAAACACACCTTGTCAGCATATACAGGGAATTTCTCAGTCTGCAGTATGTTTCAGAAAAAAGAGGCATGGTTTTCCATTCTTCAGCTGTGAAATTCTTCCCTTTTCTGCCTTCCAAGCCTATCAGTTTGTTTTCCAAATGTTCCAAAAAGCACCAGTTCTTTTCTTTTGAGAATGGAAGCAGTTGGGGTCTCTCAAAAAATTTTAAACATCCTGCTCATAAAATCCATTCTTTGGCTCCCTTCCAGTTATTCATGCTCAATCTTCTGTTAATAAGGGAATTTCCTCTTCTAGTTTTATATTTAGGAAACATATTGTCTAAATACGAAAAGTTTGACACATCTATATATGAAAAGAATCCAGCTCCTTTAATCTGTAAATTATCCTCTCTTGTTATCCAGAGCAAGTCATATATATATAACTTTGCTATCTAAACCTGTTTTATCTCACAGACCCAGCCAGAAGCTCAGTGTTAAACAATTAGCTAAGAGCTACAGGTAATTTCAATAAGCCCTATAGACTCCACTTCTCTCTCAATCCATAAATTGTTGTAGCACTTGTTATTCTGCAATGTCTCCTCCAGCAAGAACATGTTATAAGAATGAAAAATAGTTGTCACTAGTTTTGAGATCAATTCATGGCAGCAACAACATATTCCTCTTTGAATGGTGTTCAGCTACCCCTTGCTTTCAATGGCTGCTACTAAAAGTGTTTGCTATACCCCTGAATTGGATCAATCCGACTTGGAATGTAAAATGTTATATATATCTATATATCTATATATCTATGAATATTTTGTTCCACTTTCTGTAAAATTGAGGGGATCAATATATCTTTTTCCTTTGTGATAGCATAGCACAACAACAGCAGTCATGGTTTTACTCCTGTTAGCTGCTGCTGAAGATAGGAAACCTATCACTCTACTATTAAAATTGCACATCTGGGTAAGAAACTTAATTCTGAGCAGTTCTGGTTAATTTTTATGGGTGGGGTTGAAAATTTCAGGTCTGAAAGAAAGAGAGAACTTTCATAATCTGGAAGGTATTTTCATTTTAGCACTTTATTATCCTTCAGTAAGTTTTAAGAGGGCTCTGAAATATGAAGGTAGAACAGTACCAGATTTGCCTTGGTTCCAGAGTGGGGGTAGTACAGTGCAGACTACAGACTGGTGCAGTCACATCAGGGTATGAGGTTTCCAGGTCCACAGGTAGAAGACAGTGGCTTTTCAATGCATCTTGCTGCCTTGGCATTTTGGGATCCATGTAGTTCCTAACCCATAAGTTTGGACAGGCAATAGTTTCAATCTCTAATTCAAACTTGATGGAAATTTCAAAAGTTTTGTTATGACATCATGGGTTGACAATATCCCACAGCTGAATAGAATAAATTATATTTGTATTGGGTTATAAAAATATTATGTATTTTTGTCTTGTTCCTCATCCTTTCTTTAGATTCGTTTGCTAGGTTATTATGTGAGTAATGCATCTATTCATTTAGACATGAAAAGGGTGGCACAAATAGTTACTTGTGCTGATTTGACTTGACAATCTCTCTTGCTTCCTTTCTCCTATTTTTTCAACTATTTCTCTTGACACAACTCCAGCTACTTCTCTCGGCTTCTGAGTCCCAAAGCTACCATCTGGCCTGCAGCTTGGAAAAGCTGTTCTCAATGTAGAATCTTCCTTATTTGACACTACAGCTAAGACTTTTTATAATCTCTACTCCCACTATCCTAGGCATGCTAATAAAAAACAACAACAAATATTACTAAAAGAAACTGAAGCAAAACTTTTATGGCAGGAAAATAATTCATGCCAATAATACTGAGCGAATTTGAATTCACTTCAATTCTAGCAATCTGCTTACTTGGGGGAAAAAAAAAAGCAAAAAAAACCCCACAACCAACTCCCAAATACCAAAAATCCCACCTGACATGATTGTGCAGCACATATTATAGGAAGAAATACCCGCTCCATCATGACACTAGAATACTTGAGCTGATGTTCCACTTGCTGCTGTTATACTACTAGACAGAGTCACAAAATGGCCAACCAGTCTTTTTATTTCTTACATGAAATAATTGAGTCCATTAATTTTTCTTTAGAAGGTTTGTATTTTTCTGGTAGCATATCAAAGTATTTCCCTTAGCTTCATTTTTTGGCATGTTGAGAGCAGTGAGCGAATCATTGCTTAGAATGTAATATACTATACTAACTGTACAAATTTCCCTGAAGTAAACACTTTCCAAATCTGATTTGCAGTACTCATACCCTGGCCTTTGATTTGTCAAGAGCTAACTGCACAGCAGTACAATAGCAAGCAGAGACAGAGCAGCAAATCACACTAACTTAATTGTGACAGGGACTGGTTGTAGTATTTTGAATAAAAAGAAAAGAAAAAAGACTCTCAGAAATTGAATCTTCTGGGTGAAAACAAGTTTCACAGAATTCTGCAAGAAGAAACCAAATCTAAACACCAACTGTAGCTTGAAATAAGCAAAGGAGACTGGAATATTTTTTATTCTAGCATTTTATTCGACTCGTTATAACAGTTCTGCACATTCTATGATTGGCAAAAATTTATTTCCAAAGATCAAAGTCTATTGAATAGTTCACTAAAACTAAAGACCCACAGAGAAGTATTTCTTAGAAGGTCATATTGGGTCACTGGTTAATGCTGTTTTGTTCAGAGACTTCTGTAGAACTGGCCAGCACCAGATGAAACATAAGGATATGTAAACCTCACACAATAATGAGTGTTGTAGGGTCAAGGAGTTGTGATCAGCAGAATGAAGTCCAAAAGACTGCTGATTGCCAGTGGTGTTTCTCAGCAATCACTCCCGAAGATAATTTGGCTTAAAGTCGGTGATAATGGTCTGGGTAGTGGACAGAGTGCTCTTCAGTAAGGTTTTGGGTGAAGCCAAATTGGTGTGGGCAGCACTTAATAAGCTCAGGATCGGGTCTGCCCTCAAGAGGCTATTCAAAAACGCTGGAGACACGGATTCAAAGGAATTTTACCACGCAGAAAATATGCAGTCCTGGAATTGAGATGGTCCCATGCAATTTCACAGGCTGGGGTCTGGTTGTGAGAGACTCTAAGAAATGGATTTCCTCAATCTGGAGAACAGCAAGGTAAAGGTACACCTTACTGCTGTTTATAACTCTCTAGTCAGAGAGTATAATGTGTGTGAAAACAGACACAGAAATATAGAACAGAATAAAAAATGGCAAAGGCCGAGCCGCAGGATGGGAAATTCTGATTATGTTAGGAGAAACATTCATAAGAAAGGTAATAAAACATTGGGTAAGGTGGCACCAGGAGGTTGTGCAATCTCTATCTCTTAATTAAAAATCCAACTGGAAGAGATTCCAAGAAATCTGGCTTAGGTTGGCCCTGCTTTGAGGAGCAGATTGGACAAAATTGGCTCCAGAGATCTCTTCCAGTTTAAACTACTCCAAGAAATCATATTTTAGCCTTTAAAGCATAAAAAAATGCTGTAATTTTGTTTTCTCAAAAAATCTATCTTCTGCTCTAGGTGTTATTTCTGGATATTCTTGTAGGCAATAAATGCAGCTCAATTCTTGTTTCTAATCCCTTGATAACAGAATTCTGCTTATCTCATGAACAAGTTTTCACTTGGATGTCCAATCTGATTGATCTGGTCTCCCATTAAACGTTCAAATGACTATTCGTTTTTTTTTTTTATTTTACTGCTCAGTGGTATTTTTTCTACAGTGGAAATTCTACTTTTTTTGTTGAGCTTTCCATGTTGCTTATCTTTTCTAAATCTCAGTTTCTGCAATATTCAGTGTGAGATTAGTAGTCTACTCAACACTTAAGCAGGAACATCACTGGTATGTGGGATGGCATAATCTATGCTGTTGTTCTTTCCTTGTTTATTAAAAAATATTTTGCTTTCTAACAGCATCTGCACTTTAAGAAAAAGGTGCTATATGTAAACATGCCATACATAAATAAAATATATTAAGGCCGGATTTCTGGGAGTAGAAACTTTCATTAGGATTAACAGGCAATAAAGGGGGTGGTGGAGGAGCAGGAAAGAGATCTCAATTGCAAGGTCCATCTGCTCCCTACAGGAAAAATCACTGTTCTATGGAAATAATTCCTGGCTGAGGAACAGTGTGCAAAATCACATCTCAGTCTCTGCTAGCTGAGGATTCATCCTGCACTTGTATGAAGATGTATGAGTATTTGACTGCTTGGGCTTTAGTTGTGTTCTTGTTTCCAGGCTAGATGGGAAGCATTATCCTCATCTCCAGTGTGTTAATTTCTCCTAGACACCAATCCTTATATTTCTATTAATCCTATTAGGAATCCATTTCATGGAGAAAGAACAAAGTATAAGTCTTAATAACTTAGGCACTAATATGGATTTTCAAGAGACTTTGAGTTCTGACCAACAGCTAAAATACATTTTCTTTTTATGAACTTCTTAGGGCTGGTCACACCTCCACCTCAAGCAAGGTGGTTATGTGGTTAATATTGACAGCCCAACAACTCCATCAATTAGCTCAAATCACATTTATCTTAATGGTTTGAGCTCTGAAGTTTGTAGACATGCATGAAAGAATTTTTCTGAGACTATCAAGTAAAACGATAGCATTTACATCACCATGGGCTTGGTAACTGCAGCTACCTTTTCTGTGTTAACACCCGGAAGTCCTGTATTCCTGCTGGGCTTCCTTTGGGATCTTCACAGTGTGTGAGGCTCACCAAACGCAATGAACGCAATGAATGCAATGCAAATACCCACAAACTAGAGCCACCTGAGAGGCTGTGCCCATGGGGCACGATGTAATGTGAAGAGGGTCCAGCCTGAGTTTTGAAAGTGGCGTTACCATACTCAGCCCACTGCTATACCAGGGGAAACACAATCTATTGAGAACAGAATGCACGAAGCCCTTTCTTGCTGCCCTTTGAAATTGCTTGTGTGTTAGAAAAATAAAGCTAAAATCGTTCAGTTGACCTTTTTTGAAGGCAGATCGGAAGCTCTTACCGGAAATTTTATACATTTATGTGTATATGAACATATGGAAAACATTTGAGTTTCTTAAATTCTTTTCTATATGTTACACAAAACAGTAAACAATTGTTCTGCATGAGGGCAAAATACTACATTGGCTGCAATTTGAGAGAAATAGGCTATTAGTACGATGTCATATTTCTTTGACAAGCACATGCTTTTGTACTGTATTAAAGCAAGGTCAACTCAAATTTTACATTGCTTTTCCTGGAAAATGCCAAGAGGCAAGAAAGTGCAACGTAACATCTCTGTTGATTTTATATCCAGGTTCTCACAGAACAAAAGGGAATTAAGCACTCAGTGAAAAAATTACCATAAATATGTATGTGGAATTTCTATTCATTGAGAACTGTGTAAGGAAGACTTAATTCCCAAGTTGTAAACTTCCATTTGCCTTTATAATTAGGTGATTGTGTCCACATAGTAATACACCAGCACATAGTATTTTACTAAAAATGCACCTGAAATTATTTAGGGAAGAATATATTCCTTTGTTTTATTGAAATTCATGTAAATTAAAGACATTCAAAGCCACAAAAAAATAATGCTCCCTTCTACCTCTCGTTTTTTGTAATATTATTTTATCATTTGGGTCAAAATGTGGTAAACTACTCCAGTCCAGTATCTTTACTAATTTCATATATCTACTGTGAATATCCTAGTGCATTCAATTACCAAGTAGAGAAAAAACCGACCTTTGCAGATGACTAGAAGGAAAAGAAAAAACAAACAAGAGAAAGTTAAGAAGGAAAAAGGAAGAGCTCAGCAACATGACAAAAATGTTAGCTAACCATTGGTCAAGTGAATGAGTATTACAGTGAGGGGGGAATTAAAACTGTACAGCATAACGAAGAGAACTAAGTGATGGTGAATCATAGTAAGGAAACTGAACACATTGCAATTAAACATTGAGTATAAAAAGTGGGATTCAGAGGAGAAGCTTTTGCCCCAAATAATAGCCCACATGTGCATTCATTGAAGAAACAGTTTTTAATGAGGAATTCCTTCAATTCCTTTAATTAGGAAGTGACAAGTTTCATTAGAGGAATATTTGGTGATATTTTTTCTTCTCCTCCTCCCTTTGGTAATTCATCCCTACTTATGTCACATTCCATTTTTGTCTTTGGTGAATTTTCTAATTTATCATAAAAGGAGTAAGTCATCAGGTCCGTATTTCACTAATATGGAGCAAGGAAGTGTTATTGAAACTTCACTCAAAAGACAAGAAAGCCCAGTAGTCTCCAACAGCTAATAAATAAGAATTCTACTCAGTTTAAGGGAATGTTGTTCCATTTTGGTTTGGGTTCTTTTGTAAAGTTTCTGCTTGCAGAGGACACATATGCTAAAATATATATTTTTAAAAGGTCATGATTTGATATTTTTCCAGACAAAATGGAAAAACATGAAAATATAATTTTTGAGCTGGAAAGGGCCACTGAGGTCAGTGATCAGAGAGTGAACACGTGATAATATAGCAAATAAACAAAGCAGTCAGAGCTAGATTATTATTTCTAAATTCAGGACTCAGATTTCTGGGAGGCAACATTTATATCAAAACAGTATATTGAAATACAATACAGGCTGCTGTACTTGAACAAATCCTGGGGAGCTTTGAGGGGTTTTGGGGAGGGGTTATTTTTTTCTCTCCACAGGCTTTATCTTACACATTTCCAGCTACAAGAGAGAAAGCTAACCCACCGAGAGCCCCATGAACAAACCAGCTGATATTGACATGGGCACAGTGACTCTGATCTAAGTGAAGATTGCAACTTAGCAACAAACGCAATGGTTAGCAGAAAAAGGTAGTAGCACTAGTGAAAGGGGTGACAGGGCTTGAATAAAATTAAAATCAACATATTAATGGTATTTTGAATTAATCTTTATCAACTGAGAACAGAATGGTAGATCCAGGCTGAAAGAAAAACTCTTCAAGCTTTAGATAAAAGAGATAGTAAGAGTGATTTGCAGTTAGGTGAATTTGTTTATGACTTTTAATTGAAATATTATTTGCATGACAACAGTAGCTAATGGCCATATTTTTTCTGTGAAATGTGTTGAACTACACAAGCCAAAAAGAGTGGTTGCCTTGTGAATTAGACGGAAATTTGGATGATTTATTTGTTCCTTATCTAACCTTGATGAAAAATAGCTCACTGAATTCCTACAACACCTTCATAGGAGAAAGTGAAAATATAAGGACTTCCACTGTGCCTTATGAGGAAAAAACTCTGGATGAACAATCATTGCAACTGATTCTTTCACCTTGTTTAATCAATTACAAATCCTGCGTCTTGTTTTTTACGAGAAGTTGACTTAAAAATATAAAGTCACAATACTTAACTGAATATCCAAGAATTATTTTTAAAAGGATTAGCAGACCTTTCTCCAAATTCACAACTCTTCATCTATCTTATTTTTCTACCTTATTCACCTGCCTTCATCTCCCCAAATTCACAATTTTTCATCTCTTGCAAGAGCCTTAACTGGCTAAGTGGCATAGTTTTCAATAAAATAGCATTATTTGAACAGTATTTCAAAAAAGGATACACAGCTTTTTTTTGGGGAAACAAATTGTGCATCTTAAATATCAACAAATATTTATACAGCTAACAATCTGCAGCTTAAGTGGTCTCTAGAAATTTAAAGAAAGGTCATACTGTAGTACTCCATGATAAACTCAATAATAATTAGAATTCCTACCAGGGTGTTAACTAATGTAGACATATTAACATGTATTTTTAGCTGGGCTTATTTTGTTCTAATAAAATTTAAAGAAGCATAGCTGAAGGGTAAGAAAATAGCAGCATCTGCTCTACTGCCAGCTCTGCATTCTGCTGTGCGATTTAGGCACTGCCAGTGTGTATGTTTTTGAAATGCTGAAATGAACTCCTAGATTGATCCACTATTACTGCTTTAAAATAGTCTGTGTATAAGCCTCTACTTTTAAATTCTCTGATACAGGATTTCTGGAGGGATGCAATCGCAAAACTAGCTGCTTAAATTAGAGACTTAGCTCAACAGAAGTGATGGCACTTGATCCTTATGGCAGTCTCTCAGAAAACAGATTCCGCTGCATGTATCCCTAAACATATCTGTGAGTTTGTCTTTGATGTCCAGACTTTTTAGGTTTTTAATTTTTCAAAATATTTTTGTCCATTCTACTTACCACGAAGCTGGTGACTGTTTCATGACTGGGAATCATGCAAAAGTGAGATGGCACAAATGTTAAATGGAAAGTGATTTGTTCTGTAGCACTGATGCTTCTTAAGTGATACAGATTTCTCTGAAGGACAACAAGTTTCAAGGTAAAGAAGAGTCTGGGCCTTTACATATGATTTGGAGGAGTTAACGTTGAATGAAAAAACACTTCTTGAAGTCTTTCCAAAGAGTTTACTGCATGCTTTCACCCCTCCCTTCACATCTGCTTGCAGGCTGGTGCAGTCAGAGTCCTGTCAACGGCACTTCGAGTTATGGTGGGTTAATTCTCATCTCTATGGGCATCACTGGTGCTTGACAAGGTGTGAGATCTGAGGGCACATTGGCAGTGTGGAACATGTCCAACACATTGGACAGTGTAATTCAGAAACCTCAAGGAATGTCTCCCCTAGGATGTCTCACAGAAATGAAGCTATAATCTGAGAAGTTGTTTCACTAGATTTGCTTTCCTTTAGGAATCATGAAGAAATATAATTTAGTTGACTTCAGGCAACAGGACAAATCTCTTCAGAGTTCTCACATCAGACAGGCAGAAAGAAACAGCAGATCTAGTCCTGTTTACTGAGTATAGCTTGATTTAAACGATCAAGGGAACATTAGAAGGAGTGTAGTCACTTTTGGGAAGACATATGTACAAAAATTAATTTAATAATTTGTGAAGTATTAAAAAATAAATATTTTACCGATTTTTTTTTATTTTTTAACCTAAATTATATTTAATCTATGGTGTATCTCTTCAAATGCAGTCCTTCTTCCTGAAATATATATTCTGGGGATCTCAGTATATGAGTACCTTTTAAGACAATGTAATTTGCGTACAACAGCAAAAAAGGAAGGTAAGGTTCGGGTAGGTTCGGGAAGGTTCGGTTCCGTTCGGTTCGGTTTGGTTCGGTTCGGGAAGGTTCAGGAGGGTCCGGGAAGGCTCAGGAAGGTTTGGGAAGGTTCGGGAAGTTTTGGGAAGGTTCGGGAAGGGAATGGAAGGTTGGGTTTGGTTCAGTTCGGTTCGGGAACCACTGCAACAATTATCAAGTTACAACCAGGGATTGCACCTCTGAAGCAAAGCTGGGAATCCTGCTAGTTATGCCCTTTACAGATTGCTCATGGGCACACACATGAGTGTGGATTAGTAAAGGAGTGATTTGTCAGAGCAGGCTCAGGATGAAACTCCTTAAACTTCCTTCATCAGTCTGTTTTGAATGCCTGACCAAGAAAAGCATCCTAAGCCATCATTAATAAAAATAACTAAGAACCTAGCAGGAATATGATCCATATCATAATGCAACTAACTGGTGTCTAGAGAGTAAGGAAGTGTTTAAGTAAGAAAATAAATGGGAAGGTTATTGATGACTCCCTTTCCTCCAGTGATATGATCTTCTATATCTTTCAGTTTTCAGCACCTTGCTCATTTTTCTGGCAGGGATACGGGTCACCATACAGTAAAGCTAAGGCTAGTGTAAGTAGGTTTGTTTTTTAATTGCCTTTCACAGGGGCTTTAGTAGGAGTGCAGAGATCCCAGGAGACATCCAAGAGCACAGAATGAAGATCATGGAGGTAGCACTGCGTGCCCACGGACCCCACTAAGAGAGTAAATATCCTTTTTAAGAAACACAAGAAAGATTGCACTGCACTTACAGGTTTTTTTTTAATATCATTACACTGCTACTTAATGCAAGAAAGGAATTCCACAACGCTTAGCTCTTGGGTGAGAATATCTCTGTCAAGGAGCTCTAACTTCCCTTCACTCTTCCTCTTCCTGTGCTGCTTTCTCACCATGCCTACCATCCACTTTTAGTGGTACAGCCTTTCTTAGTATCTGATAACTGCATAAACCAAGAAATTACTACCATTTTTTTATTTCTAAATATTAGTGCAGAAAACTATTGTAGTCGTCTTTTTTTTTAGTTAAGTGGGAGATTTGAACTCGGTTTCTGTGTGGCTAAACAAAGTGACAAGCAATATATAAGTGTAATAAAGTATTTTGCATTTCTCAAGAAAAAGTTGATGTCGATTATTTGGAGATAACTCCGTACTTTATAAACAACTTTACTGTTCATATTCATTTTTTGTCTATTCTATGAACTTACACAATTACTATAATACCTTGGAGCCTCGAAACCCTTTGAAGTACTGATGTTGGTGAGACTGGAGAAGAAAACAAAAGTGCTATTATACTTAGCTAACAAAGGAGGGTCAGAAGCCCAAGACCCTTTTGGCATAGACATCTACATCTCGGTTGCAATTCTATGCATCTATTCCTGTAAGGGTCTAGAATAGCAAGTAGAGGCTGATGTTCTCAGGGTACATGAACAGCTAACTATACATATCTGAATTTGAAGGAATTTTCAGAAACTACTGTGCTGGTTTACATTGGTGATGGCCATCTATAACAGAGACCAGAGATGTTTAAAAAATATCCACCAAAATTCTCTCTGTAGCTCTGATTTCTTAACAACTTTGGAAAAATTGAGCCCTTTTGGCTTTTTTTTTTTTTTTTTTTGAGATTGCTGCATAAAACTAAGGTAAATCAGTTAATCTTTGGTTTCAGCTTTCTGGATGGTTGGACTACCTCCTAGAACAATATTCACTATTGTTTGAATGTTCCTATTTTTCTTTGTCTGAGGCAATTTTAGCCAATCTCAAAACTTCAGAGGTTCAGGCAGCATGATTTTTCCCTGAATGCTAATTAGCTTGATAACTTTGTTTATTTACAGATTATTAAGCAACCTGTTAAATTAATATGTAGCATCATAATACATCTTTCAGATTTCTTGCAGCTGATTGCTTGGAAGGTTGTTTAACAGAGGAGCCCTGGCTGACGGAATGATGGTCTCATAGGATTTCTAACTTACTGAAGGGGCAGGTTTTTTTGCACAAGTTGTATCCGTGGCTCATTGAATTGTCTTGGAAGTCAGATGTTAATTGTATCAATAAACATAGTAACAGTGCCTTTCACAGGTCCCATGATAGCCACTTTTGCTTCAGCTGGGGTTCTTAAAATGTTCTTTGACTGTATTTTTCCACAGTTGACTTGTACCACACAGCTAGTGCTTCTCTCTGAGTCATCTACCAAGAAAATTGGAACTGCTGGTGAAATATCCACAGGCCCTGCTCTGCACCAGACATGTCAGGAGTTTCAAAAGAAAATCAATAAATTATTCCCACAGACCACCAATCAGTAATAAAATAGGATTTTCATCAGTAATACTAGAACATTTTTGCATTCATGCAAACCCCACCATTATTGCAAATTCAATTAGCTCTGCTATTCCTCGTTAAAATATTTTAAAAACTGTAAAAGTGGATTCCAAGTTCTGCAGCCTCAGTTTTATGATTGGAGGGAAAAGGCAAAGGGATACAGTCAGTTCTGCACGTATATAAGGTTTTACGAGGAGTTCCTCTCAAAATGAACTCTGAAATACTCTATGTTCACATTATCCTCTTTAGCACTCCATTACAGTTTCAACTACTTCTAAGATCTCCCACTATTTGTTGCTTTGAACCAAGCACATATCTCAGAAGAGCTTAACTTTATGTCTGAGATTTTAGGGAAAGCACTCTAATAAGTGGGATCTGAAAGAAAATACTATTGGTTATCGCCCAGAAAATTCTAAATATTTTAAAATGTCATATTTCAGTTCCTTATTACACAGTAATTAACACAAAATTGGAATAGATTCTATGCAGTACACCTCATCATTTCATAGCTGGATAGGTGACACTGACTTAAAATATCTACATAGCAATAAAGTTTATAAACCATTATGCAGCAAAAATATATAATCATTATTAATGGAGTGCTGAATGGGAGCTAAATTCTTCTCAGTCCCCAGCATAATGCAGAGATTAATAAAACAGAGGAGTTGAATATCTGTCGCTTGGAAGTCCTAAAAATTCAGTAGGTTTTTTTTTTTTGTTTGGTTGGTTTTTTGATATTTTTTTTGAGAACTATAGAATGGTTATGTTTGGAAGTGACCATTGGGGAGGATTATTTTTTCTTCTTCCCCTACTTTAAGAAAATGCACTGGTGCTTAGTACAGCCTGGCAGCCAGAGTAAATAAGGCAGTGTTACTGTTCTGGAGCTCAGAATACTTGCCCATGTCTGAATCTGGCTTGAAGTGCATGGTTGTACAGAGCCCTGCTCCAGTGCTGGCCCTGCTCCCCTCTGAGCTTGGAGGTGGCTTCCAAAGTCCCTTCCAACTGTCCCTTCCATGACCCTCTGATGTTTTGATAGGAGCGGGATTAACCCACATTTAAAATCTTGGGTTTTATGGAACTAGTTTTGCATTGATTTATCCTTTTTTTATTTATTTTATAATCCCCCTTTGTCTCTTTGCTGATATTGCCCATCAGCTATCACCAGAGAACCGTGTGTCAGTCCTCACAGCATGACTCCCTCCTTTCAGCGTGACTTTTCCCATGGCAGAATAAAAAAGAATTAATCTGTTAAAAATACAGTCAATTGAAAAACAGATTGGCTATTTTGAGTTCACTATTTTTTTTCTTAATGTTACAAAAGTCAGGGTAGAAGTCGTGGTTTAATTCTTTCTGGATTACAGTCCAATCAGGACTTGTTAAAATTGCTCCCATGTGGAACAATAATCCATAAATAAAGAAAGAGAGGAGTTGAGCCTGCATTTCAAGGACAACCCCCCACTACTTTGAAAACCAAGGTAAAAGATTACTCTGTTTTTCTTGCCATCAGTAGAAAAGCTTGAAACACACATAAGTGATGCACAACTTGGAGGAAGTCTGTTCAAATGGCATTATGAACAAAATATATGTTGAATGACAAGAGAACTATGGAGGTTTTTTTCCTCCCCCCACTCTCCCTTTGTCCATAAGGAAGTCTAGAAATATATGGTATAATGAAGGACTTAGAAAAAGTCTGTCTAAATGGTATTATGAATGCTGTGCTAATAGAGAAGCTACTTCCCATGCCTATGTGAAAATAAACCAGCTGCCTTCACTAAAATAGATGGGGCTTATTGTTATTCTGCCTTGATTCAGAGATTTCCCCTCTGGTAGAATTTCAAATACATATATATACATAGTGAAAAAAACTGTAAAAGAAGTAAAAACTTCCCCTAAAAAAACTTAGGTAAAGAACATAAGAAATGCCTTTTTTTTTTTTTTTTCCAAAAACCTGTTCCTCACAGGCAGTTTAAAAACTGACTATTTAGTGCAGCTCTGGATACCTGATGATTTTTAATACAACAGAAAACATTTCCGTTCTTTTCAAAAAGAGAAGCCATCTCCATGTGGGCTTGAAGACAAATACCAATCAATATGACAGGCAGAAAAAACACATGCTCTGCTATATGCTAATGTGTCCTGAGTCCCTCTTCATCCAAAGTGGTAGATATTCAAAAAATCACAGAAATTTATACTGTTTTTTTTAATTACGAACATAGGTCTCAGGTTACCCCAGAAGTGTGCACTTCAACAACGGATGCATTCAGTAGACGGACAAAAGATTAAATGATGAATTTTAATTTGCTAAGATTAAATGCAGTAAATTCCATTTGATGTTATGCTGTAAGTTAACTGATTGCAATAAGCAGTGTATACTGCTGAGGAACTCCTATTTTTCCCTTCAACTGAGTTTCTGTGATATTAGTAATTTCTATGTATTCACATTCCAACACCCTCCCCAGGTATCAGCATACAACATTAGCTCAAAAATATAAAATAATCCATCTGTAAACTCTATACACTCTGTAAAAACTCACAGAGCCTGAGAAACCAGATATTACCCAGTATTTAGGTATAGCATAATAGATACTAACACTGTAATTCTGCTCCTAATGAGCACCATGGCCTTCTGTCAATGACTTCTGTAAGAATAGGACTTTGCATAAGAAAGACATCATTGTATGGTCACCCACTATAATCTGCATAAATATGCCAGAGAAATCAATCTAGTAATATCTTCATTGAGTCACTTCTCATTATACTGGAGTATAACCTTTAAATCCAATTTGGGCATAGAATTGTTAGAATTATAAATTCAATTCCATGTTAAATACACTTTATTTCTTTCTACTTTGAATTTGCCTACTTTTAACTTCCAGGCACTTGATCCACCTGTAATGCTTTTCTGCTGTGAGAACCCTCCCACAGTCTTACAACACAATTACTGTCTTTTAATATTCTTTAGGATATATTTGCCACAGGGAGATGGTTTGGTCTAAATCAGCTGTGTTTCTGTCTTTAAGGCCGATTTCTATTTGCATTATATCTCCTTTCAACAGCTGAGTAACACAAGGGGGTTTTAAGGACGATGAGTATCCTCATGGTCTCCCCCAACAAACAAATATATTTCTGATATAGGCACACTTAGAGAAAATTAACAAGAAACACTGGTTTCCCACGTTAATTAAACTCTTAGTGGATTTACGTAGGTAAGCTTGCCCTTTCTTCTCCTGCAGGCCAGAGAGACCTTCCCAGGCTCAGGAGATCCAGAAAAATAGCGCTACATGTAGCCACAGGCGTCTGCTACAACACCTTCCCTAATGTGAGATATGTGCAGTGAATAAGGCTCCATTTGAGCCACTAAGCCCAGACAGCCTTTCCCATCAGTGAGAAAAGCAGACCCTGCTCAAGTGCAATTTATCTCTCCTAAAACAGACATCTGAACTCAGGCAGATGGGTTGTGCCCTGAAAGGACCTCCATCGACTAGAAATGGGAGCCAGGGCTGTAATCTCGGATGGAGGCATACTTAGAGGGGTTACATGAAGTTTTGTTTAATTAATTCCACCCTCACTTTAAGGCTTTTGAGGAGAAACATTAGTTTAGAAAAAAAGTGCCAAAATTCTAAACTCATTTCTTGTGTGGGGAACAGGGGTGTTTAATCAAGAGTCCCTGCTTCCTGAGGGAACAAATAAAATTCCTGGTTTCTGAATAGATCTTGTTGGAAAGAATATGACATCCTAGTGTTTGGACAGGGAATTCATAAGGACATAAAGGGTCAAGGTTTTAGCGTGACTGAATGTTCTAAAAAATATTTTTTTCTTGGTGAAATTTTATAGACATTTCAGATTTGTTACAAATGTGATCGATTCTCTGATAAGTATTCTTTTCTTTATTTGATACTCCTTTACCGTTAACAATAGTTAGATTCAGTTAATTGGGTATGAATATGGATGAAATATTTGGGTATTTAGGACTCTGAAAATAATCACTATTTTCAGGAAGAAAATATGTTTTCAAAGGAACAAACATTTTGCTATATACAAACATCTCATATCAAAATCTTACATATTAGAATTTGTTTTTCTTTGGTTTTCTGTTCTACCAATGTTTCATTTTCAATTTAGGAGTAATTTTTCAGAGTTAATTTATGCAACCAGGTTCTGAGTTATTTTTTCCAAGAGAAAACATAGCAAGCAAAAGAAAATACTTTTTCCTCATAGGATTGGTAGAATACCTGGGTTGAGTACATTTAGAGTTATTATAAGAATTATTTAAAAACAGTAGTGGTTTTATCTAATTGACAAATTTATTTGGAAATTAGGTAAAAAAAATGAAGTGAAATATCACTTGGAATGGGAGAATTTTTTTAATTACAGCCCTTTCCTTATAAAGGGAAAGATGTAAATCCAAATCAGAAAAAAATACTCTCTTGCAGTAACCTATAAAAAGAAGCTGAACAGCAGATGCAGATCTGAACTAATAAATAATTTATTAAAAACCTACAACTCCAAACAAGCAACTAGTTAGCGTGTGTTGTAGTAAAAGGATTTTGTCATTATACTTAGAAAGATTTTGATGAGTTTAAATGATAGAGAAATATTATTGATGTAATGTATTACATTTCTGTAAAACATTTGAACTGGTGTCATGTCAGATTCTGTTTCATGAATTCAAATGTCAAAAACTACAAAAACATTAAAAATATACACATTATTTTAAAAACTGCTTTATATATAATTATGAAAACATCATTGCTAATATGGAACTGTTTCTGAGTACCTGTGTCTTCCCTCAGTTTGTCAGAGGACTCTCTTTTTCTATGTTATTTACACATTTTAAGGATGACTGGGATAATTACATTAGTGCTGAAAAAAATCTCTTGGTGACAGAAGAGGGGTGGGAGTGGTTAATGAAAAATTTTAGAGAGTTTGGTTTCAGTGAAACAGTTTCTATTTCAATGAGGCTGAGGACCACGTATATAGGAAAAGAGAATGCAAACTACAATAATGATACGGGTTTGCTAACCTGAGAAGTAGTGACGCTGAAAAGTACTTAGGGCCATGGTGGATAATCAACTAATAATAAGATCCCAGGTGACACTGCAGTAAAAAGAAATAATGAATAGAAACATGGGATGGTGAGTAGGAGTTGTGAGATTATAATACATCTGCATTTGACAATAATGAAACCATTCACAGAATAATTCATCCATTTCTGCTGCTAGTGCACTGAGAGACGCTAAAATCCTGCAAAGAATTCAGAGCAGAGCAGGGAAGTAACTAACACCTGGATAGCAGTGTCATGTCCTGGCAGACAGAAGGCACCCCATTGTTCCAAGGAGAAAACTACTAGGTCACTTCATGGTCTCTAAGTATCCGTTTGGACCATGGGAATGCAACACAAGTCTTTTCAGTGTAGAATATTACGGCATAACACTACCAATATTGGAAAGCCTAGATGATTGGCATGTAAGGATGGAACAAGTGGTAATTGTTAAGGAAACTTCCCTATCTGATCATTCACAGATGGTGGCAGTCGCCCTCCCAGCGCCAGGGACTGTCACTGCTGGGACCGAAGCCCCTTCACAGCGGTGGCTCCAGTGACCCGACGGGTCCCTGCTTGACTGCCCCCACACCCCACACTCACTCTCACACCAATGTCCTGACCGGCTTGACCCCAGTTCTCCTGTGGCAGGGTCTCTGACGTCTCCTTCCATAAAGCCATTTGTTCACAGTGCAGTAACACAGAAACAGCTCGAGCTGGTGCCTCCAAGGAGGGGCCCCCAGCAAAGGAACCCCCGGGCTTTTACCCCCTCACATGCCAAGCGTGGGAAAGTCTAGAGTCCTGGTCACCTGGATGGGCCACAGGGCCCTTTGTTATGCCAAGGCTCAGCTGTTCATGGCCTCGTCTCAGGCTCCTGCCCCCTGGAGCTTGAACCCGCAGCTTCGACTGCAGCTGCTCACCGAGATACCTGCATTGAGTGTGTTCCTCAACAGCAGTGTCTTTAAACTGACAGAGGGAAAGTTTAGATTTGATATTAGGAAGAAATTCTTTACTGTGAGGGTAGTGATGCACAGACATAGGTTGCCCAGAGAAGCTGTGGATGCTTCAGTCCTGGAAGTGTTGAGTACTAGACTGGATGGGGCTTTGAGCAACCTGGTCTAGTAGGTGGCCTCTCTGCCCATGTCAGAGGGTTGGAACGAGGTGATTTTTAAGGACCCTTCCAACCCAAACCACTCTATGATTCTGTGATTTAAATTCAGTGGGAAGAAAAAAGATAATTAAACTGAGATGAATAATCTTTGGAATCACTTTCAAAATTTCGTGGTGAAGTTTTTGCTGTTAGAAACTGTAGAGCCAGAACAGGATATTTGTTCCACAAGACACCACACACTTTTCTTCAACTCTGACTATTGCACTTTGGGTAGGAATTGATGCATGGTACTCCTATGGTTTGAACTTGTAATAAAATTGGAGTGTTCCCTAAAGCCCACCAAAATCTGTGAATGGTGTTTATTGATATGGAGAAATATCTGGCACTTCCAGATGCGATTTGGAATATTGCCTTTCACTGTGAACAAAAAAATCATTTGAACTTTTATTAAAGATTCCAGTTTACAGCTTATGTACGCTTAAGATGTTACGAGTACCTGGAGGCTGAGGTCTCTTAGCCACAGGCAGTAGATCACAGTCATGACTTGATCTTACAGATGCTGCACACATGGAAGCACACATCAAACTGAGAGCATGGTAGATCTGCATGACAGATGCTCTCAGCTTGAAGGGTGCAAAATTTGAGCACCTCTGATGTCCTGTGCTCACACTGGGAGGAAACTCAGCCTAGGCCAAGAACTTTGAAAAGAAGAATATTAAAGTGCCAAGGGCTGGGTGGTTTAGCCAATTGGTAGTTTGTGATGCAGACCTCAGCACCGAAGAAGGAAGACGCTGAAGCTGGTGACTTTACATGGTACACTCTCACCTGGTTCCTCTTACTGTACAGAAACACTGACTCCAACATCTTCTGCTCTTGCCGCCTGGGGTGCAGAACCTGGCCCCTTTTAGGACTCCACGGTCTACAATAAAGGAAATTATAGCAAAACCAGCTCTGAGGTAGAGCACTGCTACCTTAAGCCTTGATTATTCAGAAAGATCGGTCTGATTTCAGAAGTTATTATTCTCCTTCTTGTTTGCTACAGCAGTGGTTTGTTCCAATGCCTTTCCCCAGGAGGCTGAGCCTGAATTGTATTCCAGGCACAATTCAGAAACTAGAAGACAAGCTGGGTCTCATTTTTGAAAATTAACATTTAACTTTAATTGTTCCTTCCCACGCTACTTTGGAAATTATTCCTCTGTGCAAACTGAACAAGAAAAGAAAAGGTCATGTTCAAATGTAGATTTTAAAAAACCCTGAACTTTAGCTCTAGTTTACCACCTTGTCTTCATCTTAAATATAGCAATAAAAACAAAACAAACCTTGTCTGCACACCTGCTTTACATTAGAGCCCTACAAGGAAAGTTATATGTTGTCTGTTTCTTTGCTGAAAAGAAAAATAACCAATTTGCTCTTGTGTGGTTCAGGGAAAATAGCCTTGAGAAAATGTTATTGATGTAGTGTATTTACGTAGGGTTGCAAGACAAATTATGCCATCAGCAAATAAGGTCAGAGTAGCAGAGTGAATTACTGGCAAAAATAGGTTCCTTGCAAAGGACAAAGGTTGTTTTAAATGCATATAAACCTTGAAGCCATACGAGAAGAAATAATACAGATTCAGTGTGGAATGTAGCATTTTAAAGCTCCCCAAAACTCCATATGATTTTTTTGTGGATGACTATTACTTTCTTAGGAAGGATGAAGAGGCCTGCATGGCAGGATATCTGCCTGTGATTACTGGGAGGCAGTTTAAGGGCTCCCTTGAAGTGTGATGTAACTGCTTCAGTCAGACTCTGGACCCCGCCTTCAGAGGGAAAACACTGCATTTTGGGATGAGTTCCTATTGCTTCTCATAGAGTCCTAAAGAAGTTAATGTAGTTTTCTACAGCGGGGAAGAAGGAACACATCAATAGATGCCAAACAACCTGCTTAAGCACAGGAATGCGCAGAGTACACTGCAGAGAAGAGCACACTATATAGTTTTTAACAAAAAAGAATTCTGTTCTACAGTTCTGGATATTTCATTTAACTCCTCATCTGTCTGAAAAATGTTTAACACAGGTGCTGCTAAATTATTCCTAGTGCATGTCAAGCTTTTCTGCCAATCATAAGAATGAGCTTTGAAGGTTTATTTCTGGACAGAAAGTTCTGGGTCGGCCAGATTATAGCGTCAGTTATTTAAGAAAAAAAATCATAATCATATTAATTTGATAAATAATCTTTAAATAAAGCAGCATATTAAGCATGTCAACACTACTTTGCTGTTTCAATTGGCAATAGCATTTTTTAAAAGAGCAAAGTCATTGCTTCTAGGATACACCAGGGCCCTCAAGCTACATGTTTCACGCTAGGCATTCATGACAATGCAAATTTTGGAGAAGACATCAAAAAGAAGATCTTCCCCTCTTCAGAAATGCCCTAACTTTTGGGATAGACCAACACACAGGATGAGTTCACAGGTACACCCAAAGCCAGGACTGTACTGCTGCACTGATGCAACCTCAAGACCCTCTGTGCGTGGTGAGTACCAGCTTGACAGAACTGATACCAGAGAGGGTGAATTCGAGTGTCCCAGAGCTGAACCTGTGAAAGAGTTGAAACCATCCCTGCAGGTGGTGAAGGTCCCCAAGGCAATCTCCATCCTAATCCCATACCTGACTGGCAGCAAACACCGTGGTTGCACGTGTACAGCTGTTCTACCACATCCAGGCTTGAACCTTGACATGCAATGATCTCCTCTGTTCTCAGCACGTTTCTCATCCCAGGCAAAAAATAGACACTGCTGATAGGATCATAGAGTACCCTGAGCTGGAAGGGACCCATCAGGATCACTGAGTCTGACTCCTGGCCTTTCACAGAACAGCCCCAAGATGGTCACGTACAGTCCAAGATCTGTTCCTGATAGGCAATTTGGGTATCAACAACTTATTTTTGGGGCTTAGGAGTCTTTCTGGGACATCACTGGGCTGCATCTGGGACTGGCTGAGGTTGTTGGGACGAGCCCTGGCTCGCGAGACCCTGCTCTGCTCTGAGTGGATGCCTCCGTCTTCTCCCACCCCAGGATCCACCAACCCTCCAGCCTTCAACTCCTACTGTGGGTAACAGCGGGCAGTTTGGAAACAAGCATTTAACAACTTTTCTTTCCAAATACGAACTTTCTCCTTTCAAACTTTTAAGTATCACTGCTGAACTAATCTATCGTGATAGTAAATCATACAATGTGGTCACGGATGTTAAATTCACAGTTAAAACTGCTTTTTTATGCTTTACACTGCTCATTTTTAGCTTTCCAAAACTTTGTAACATCACCTTTTACTTCCTGGGCATATAACATTGTCACTGTGCTTCTGCTTTCCCAAATGTTACTTGCTGCATCAGACTAAAGAACATTTCTGTCCTTTGATTGTAGATCAAGAACAAAAATCTGTGAAACAGATTTATGTAACAAGACAGTAGAAGGGGACTTTAAACAGTGTGATTGAGAAGGAATTATCTTCTTTACACAGGAGGCAGGTGCTTAGACATACGTACTTCATAATTATAGGATAAGAAATAGGCCTAAAGAGTTCTGTTGTGGATCATCTGTTAGAGTAATAACCTGTGAGTTTGGGTTCCTCGATTGCAATCCTGATTTATCATCAACTTCTAATTTAGTGGCAAGTAAGTTCTTTCTGAGCCCAAATCCAACATCTTTTAAAGGCGGTTTCTGCTGATGTAACTCAATTGATTCTAACAGAGTCACTTTCACTTTACGTCAATGAAAGTGAAATTGGGTTATTGTTACAGTCTCAGTTAACTCATCTACCAAGTAGATCCATTTTATTGATCAGAGCTAGGAAACAGTTTAGAGCTGGAACTTTTATTTTATTTTTTAAAAACCCACAGCTTTTTGTAATTAGAAAATTGGTAGGAGACGTGACATTGTTCTTACTTAAAGACTGACTCAAAAAAGAATGTCTTGGACTCTTGCCCTGAAAAAATTCATGATTTTTATAGAATCCTAGAATCATTAAGGTTAGAAAAGACCTCTAAGTTCATGGAGTCCAACCACTTTCTTCTGAAACAGGCAAAGAAATGCGGTAGGAAGTCACACATTTACAAACTGTGATTCTTTTTTACCTTTTAGTTCCTCGACAATAATTTTTTGTTTGTTTATTTCAGCTCACATTTCAAGATATGATAAAATACTGAAATACCAAATTTTCCTCAAGGCAGTTTTAAAAATATTATTTGCATGAAAAGCTGAATGTGAGTCAGCAGTGCCCTGGCGGCCAGGAGGGCCAAGCGTGTCCTGGGGTGCACCAGGCACAGCATCGCCAGGCAGGCAAGGGAGGGGATTGTCCTGCTCTGCTCTGCACTGGGGTGTCCTTGTTTTGAGTCCTATGTGGAATTTTGGGCACCACAAGATAAGAAAGTCATTAGGCCATTAGAGAGCATCCAAAGGAGGGCCACAAGGATGGTGAAGGGTCTGGAGAGAAAGCTGTATGAGGAGAACCTGAGGGCCCTTGGTCTGTTCAGCCTGGAGAAGAGGAGACTGAGGGGACACCTCATTGTGATCTGCAGCTTCCTCATGAGGGGAAGCAGAGGTGCAGGCACTGATCTCTTCTCTCTGGTGACCAGTGACAGGACACAAGCGAATGGCCTGAAGTTGTGTCAGGAGAGGTTTAGATTGGATATTAGAAAATGGTTCTTCACTCAGAGGGTAGCTGGGTGCTGGAACAGGCTACCCAGGGAAGTGGTCACAGCACCAAACCTATCTGACTTCAAGAAGTGTTTGGACAGTGCTCTCAGGTACATGGTGTGACTCTTGGGGATGGTCCTGTGCAGGATCAAGAGTTGGGCTCAATGATCTTGATGAGTCCCTTCCAACTCAGAATATCCTATAATTCTATGATTCTTATTTACTTTAAAGAGGTGTTTGGAGGCTCAAGTTAAGTCTAAAAAAATGTAAAAAGAAAACTTTGGGGTAAAAATAACTTAAAGAATTAAACCTGTATTCTGTTGCAACTTCTGCTAAATACCAGTTACCCACATTCACCCTTTTAGCTTTCTTGTCATCCCTCGTGACACATTTCTAGCATGTTTTTATCCCCTTTAGGCTTCGTGCTTGCTTGTGATGGGCCATCTGGCTTTCCTGGAGGAAAAGGAAGTCAAAGAATGGTTTGGGTTGGAAGGGATCTTAAAGATCACCTAGTTCCAAACCCCCTGCCATGGGAAGGGACACCTCTCACTGCACCAGGACGCTCAGAGCCCCATCCAACCTGACCCTGAACACTTCCAGGGATGGGGCAGCCACAACTTCTCTTGGCAACCTGTGCCAGTGTCTCACCCCCCTCACAGTAAAGGATTTATTTCTAATATCCAATCTAAACCTCCCCTCTGCCACTTTAAAGCCATTCCCCCTTGTCCTGTCACAACACGTCCTTGCAAGCCATTCCTCTCCAGTTGTCTTGTAGGCCCCATTCAGTAAAACAGAGCGGGAAAGACTAGAGCCACGTGCTCCACTTGGCTTGTTTGCAGCATCTAAATAAAAATCTTCATTTTTCTGTCTGGAAGACTTTGTGCTGGTTTTTTTTTTTTTTAATTTCCCTGAGCAGGGTGCAAGTTTTTGCATCTTGAACCCTGCTTCAGTAAGATTTGGAAGTAGTTCAGCTTTCTCTCTTAGTGCTATAGAAGAAAGGACTAGCCTACATCTCTTGATGGGAAAAGGGCTATTTCATTTGCATTCTTAGTGGTAAGAACTTGTCACCATGGTATAGAAATCCATCATTTAATATGTTTACTCTACACGGAAGCACGTAAGTACTTTGTCACTTTATCCCTGTTTTACATATGACAAAGCAAAACCAGACAGACTGTAAGCTAGATATTAAGAATATTGAACGACTAATTTTCAGAAAGCCAAGATCGGGTGTCTGCTAAAATTAACCTTGTTTGGGTTTATTATTATCATTATCATTATTATGATGATAATGACTGGACACCTGCTCAAGCTGCAGGTGAAATTGTATTAGTCAGTGTCTAAATATACACAGAAAAAAAAAGAAATCAGTTTCTGACTACAGTGCTTATCATCTCAGGATGAAAGAAGAAACCAGAGTGAGATATGGACAGAAAGGAGCTACAGAGGCGTGAGACCCAGAGTTACATAAAGTTTCCAATACGACCTCCTCGAGAGGCACCACAGACGTTTTATGAGCTAACTGTGCAATTGATCTGAGATTGCTACTATCCTGAATATATTTGTATCTTTATAGGTGGTTGTATATACACATACAAATATTCATTATACAGTTTCCTAGAGGTTTGCAATAAAATTTTTCTGCTCTACAAAAGCACGAGGTGAAAAGCACCAAGGTACCTTTTTGAACATACTGCACACAAGTGCTAAGGGTGGACTTCTCTGGCTGGTAACCGCTGGAGACTGTCTCTTAGTAGGGGGTAAGTCATGAAGATCCTTGAATCTGAAGACTGATGGCTTTGTTTAATGCTATGCAAGAATAAATAAAGGACTGTCTAGAACAGAACTGATATTATCAGAAAAAAGTCATGAGAAGGTTAAGGGAAGCAACATCCCTAGCAAAAACAAAGTTATCACATTTTACTCCACAAGACCAAAAAATCAAATGGTGAGTCAAGTAGTTGAGCTGTTGCATGACCACAATAGCCACAATTCAACTGATGTGAATGGAGGATGCTGCAAAAGCCCTAAGGGGTTGCTGTGGACACCAGACTGAGCATGAATCAGTGTACTTGCATCAGGAATACAACAAAACTGTTCCATTAGGATAGCAAAATAAAAGAAACAAGTATCATCCTCTACTTATTCTCAGTGAGGTCACACTTGAAATAATGATCCAGTTTTGGACCTCCCTAATTCAAGGGAAAAAAATTGGAGGGGATGCTGCAGACAGCTGCCAAGATTATTACTGGTCAGGGCAAGTGACTTATGAGGAGAATTTGAGAGAACTGAGCTTGTTTAGTCTGACAAAAGAGACATTCCATAGCAGTCTGCAACTTTCTGAAAGGGGTGGGTGAAAAACAGCAGTTAGCCAGGGTGGATGTGTAATTCCAATCCTTGGAGTTTTTCTAGATTTGCCTAAAGTCGTGGCTGGTGTTGATCTGGTGTTGGGGATGGTCCCAGTCTAGGTGGGAAGTTCAAGCGATGACCTCCGAAGGTCTTCAACCAGCATTTCTAGGAAGACAGAGCAGTAGTTATTTTGCTGCCAGTGGTTCATCTTTTTGAGGAACCAGAGAAAGCTGTCTGACCCAAACAACTACATGTAAGAGCAACTCTGATTAAGGGATGAAAATTATGAAAACCGTAGGACAGGTATTTATTAAGGTATTCTTGAACATCACTTTGTCACACAGCACTGATGTGTTGAAAGGGTCCTTTACTGCTATGCCACAAAGTCCCGCAATTGCCTGTCAGATACGGGTGAAGCCAACAGAGAAAGTGCATGAGCTTTTAGGGACAACAGTATCCACTAAATTCCTAAAGAGTTCCTGACCAGCTCTGTTAGGATCACCATCT
Organism: Falcunculus frontatus; assembly: GCA_013398115.1. Taxonomy (NCBI): domain Eukaryota; kingdom Metazoa; phylum Chordata; class Aves; order Passeriformes; genus Falcunculus; species Falcunculus frontatus. The sequence continues at coordinate 17,587 of VZRV01002450.1, read as the reverse complement.
ATGAATAAAATACGAAGAGAAGACCATATGTATTCCTGCACAAAAATTTAAAATACTGGAGAATTGCAAATTGCCAGTGCATGGAACTGCATTGACTCAAAGTGGAAGTTTGGGAGATTGAGTCGTTATAAGAAGAGGCAATGAAGTTGATTCTTTACGTTTTTGAGTTTTAAAACATGGTTGAACATCTTTGTGAGACATACTAATAAGACACTGTTAGTGATATATTTACAAGGTAAAATGGACAGGAGGGACATGCAGGAGGACATTTTCTAGGTTGTGTTGGCTCCTTTAGGGCTCATGTTTGTGCAGAATTATTAGGGACAGGTCTAATAAAACAGAAAGCACCAGTCAGACGTGCAGACCAACTCCAGCCCTGGCTTCTAGCTTAGAAGTCTGTCCCACTCTGTGACAAACAATACATGAAGAAAATGAAAAAATGGAGCACAGAACTTGAAAATGAAACCTCAAAAATGTGAGAATAATCCTGTGACAAAAAGCTGAGGTTTGGCTTCCTGCATTACCCAAGGAACATGATGACCTCTCAGAGATGTCTTTCCCCAGAGGCACAGGTTTCAATTTGCACCAGGCTCCCAGAAACTATTCGGTGAATTATCACAAAACTACTAAATCCTCCAGGGCTCAACCAGGTCCCAGTTCAACTCCCACTGAGTACAGGCAGAAAGAAAGTGATAATTAAAAGAGAATGTGGTAAAGGAATGGACATCTATTTGAGATGTTGCCTGGCCTTGGGAAAAGAGGTGTGCTAATGGCCAAAAAATATATAAAACAATACCAATTATAATAATGGTTTTCATCAGAAGGTAGTCTTAAAGTGCATGTCTCATCCAGAATTGAATCAATTTATTTACCTCTAATGCCAGTTGGCAATGTTAATTAGCACAGTCCTTAAAAATCTGTTCCTTGAAGAAGCCCTTTTGATGATGTAACATGCCAATGTGATTCTAAGCCCTTACTTTTTCATGCTGCAGATTTTTAAAACAACCACCCTCTGTTCATTACTGGCACTGCCAGGAAGAGCTGGCGTGCCAGAAAGAGCTGGAACACCAGCTCCTGTAAGGACCATCTCTCTGTCATGATTAATAAAGAGTTGTTAAGAGGAGCAGCCTTTTGAAATAATAATAACAACACCAACAGTAATAATAACCATGGTGGTGGTGATGAGAGATGTACTAAACTACAGAAAAAAGTTCAAACAATGAAATCTGCCAAGTTAAAACTTGACAAGGAAAAAAAAAAGAATGCTGCATAACATTCACCTACTCTAAGGCTACAAATGCTCAGATACTAGTAAACTATGGGTGCAGAAGCAGCTACAAAGATAGACTGTGGTCAGTTTAGTTGCTGAAATCTTTTATTTCCCTGAAGATAGACACAGGTGCAAAGAAGAGTGGCCAGATAGAGAGCATATTTTATGAGAAGGGATGAAACCAATTTATTTGCTTAACAAGATGAAGGTATACGTGGGATAAGTTTGCAACATATAAAAAATATCCTTTCCCCTTCTTCCTCTTTATCATTATTTAGGGAAGATAGAGATAAACTGGTCATCAACATCATTGGAGTGGCTACTAGTCAGATATCTATTTGTTCAGGGACAGGGTGACATAACATCTCGCCAATAAAAAAGACTACGGAAGGGAACAGGGACTAGCAAGGAACTGAGATCTCTAGGAGCGAACATACTGCAAAATCCAAGGCATATTTAGGATGGAACTTGATCATTGTGACTGGAAATCCATTTCTGTATTCTGCCAAAATATTGTTAAATCCTGAGATCTCCAAGGCATTAGCTTTCTACCTTGAAATGATTTGGTTGGAGGTTGATTTAGAACAGGGAGAGGATCTAGTATTCAGCATAAGACCAGAGAGCAGCAAATAGATTATGGAGACCTGAAGAACCTGGGCAGGCTTAGCTCTTCAGTATTTTCTTTTGTGCTGTGTTTGGCTGTTGGATGGCCTTACTGGCCTTTTTTCCAAGCCAGTGCTATCCAAAGTGGCTTCATAACCCCTCACAAGCTCTTGTGTTGGTGAAGGGTCTGGAGCACAAGTCTGATAAAGAGCAGCTGAGGTAGCTGGGGGTGTTTAGCCTGGAAAAAAAGGAGGTTCAGGGCAGAACTTATTGCTCTACAACTCCCTGAAAGGAGGTGGTAGCCGAGCGAGGGTCGGTCTCTTCTCACAAATAACAAGTGATAGAACAAGAGGAAATGGCCTCAAGTTGTGTCAGGGAAAGTTTAGATTGGACATTGGGAAAACTTCCTTCGGTGAAAGGATTGTCAGACATCGGAAGAAGTTGCCCAGGGAAGTGGTTGATTCACCCTCACTGGAGGTATTTGAAAGATATGTAGATGTGGCATCTACGGTTTAGTGGTGAACTTGGAATTGGCAGTTGGATTCAATGGTCTTAGAGGTCTTTTGTAATCTAAATTATTCTATTTTTTCTAAGCGTCAATTCTTATTATTACTGAACTTTGTGCTTTCCCTTTGCTTTCTTTTGCTTCTGCCATCTTTTTCTCATTTTTAAAATGATATCCAGAACCTCACACTTTCAGGACTTGTTTTTCAGATAAACTTCATATAGCAATGCTTAAAGGCTGGAAGCTCTTCAGATCTCACCAGCTGAGATTTCTCTTGGCATTATAACATCCCTTGCTGGCATGCAGTCAATGAACCCTGCTAATATACCATCAATCCTGACTGGCCCTGGAGAAAGGAAAGTGCCGGGACTTGGCCAGAATACTACTGCATTTGGCTTATTCCCAGCTGGAGTTGTTTAAAACAGTCCCCAGGCTGCTTTAACACATGCCAAAGACAGCTTAAGAATCAGTGAGCTGACTCCCTGAGCCACCCCATTTCCTGCGCCTTCTGTGCCCAATGGTCTCTGGGCACATCAGGCAACAGGGGCCAGGCATCTCTTCTGATCCACTGCCACTGACAAACTTCAATATCATCAAAGCTTTCCAGCACACCTATCCCTCTGTCAAGTAGCTGAGCGTTACTGCACACAGGAGTAGATGAATTCTGCAGAAACCGTGAGACAAACTGAGGTGAAATTTTCAGATATGTAAACGACTGTTTACACATCGTGATGCTTTAGAACACAGAAACAAAGTTATATCCTAAACACACACTGCTGCACACGTGTTTATGAGGCACAATCTCTCCTTTCTGCGAGGACACTAACTGCCACACACTAATAAGCCAGTAGTCTCTCTTCTTGCCATAAAGCAGAGGTGTGGGCATTTGCAGAAATACAGTCCATTATCTTTTGTAAATTCCCTATTTATTCAAAGATGAATTACTGTGAAATCAGTGGACAAATTCGGTATGTGAGAGCTGCTGCTTGTTACCTTGGCTTTGTGGAAATAGTTAAAAAAGGTGCAAAACAAGTATAAAAGCTGTTGTTACTGTCTGTGTTTTCCTCTCCCTGTGCCCTCTGGATGTAAACAACGGCATAAGGCAATAAGTTGTCTTGGCTGAGACTTGGCAACAGAATATATTCGAAAGTCCTTCATTCTCCTCCACTAAACTCGTCTGATTTATTCCTTAAATCTGCTGAAATCAATATGAAAAGGCTAACTTTTAAATGGAAAAAGTTCTTTGTTCAGACACTGAGCCATCACCATGACAGTGTCCATTTTCCATGCTCAGCTGAATCTGTACATGCCTGCCTGGCAGCTCCACCGACTTAGCACGGGCAGGGAACGTGCATTTAGCTTTGCTGAGAATGTTTATTCTGAGCATCAGTGCAGAGGAGTTTTTTGGGCCAAAGAACACAGGAGGGCTTGTTTGTCCTGAAATTTAACCTGTCACTTTGAACTCAGGGATTAACCTTATTTTGCTACCGGGTTTTGGCAGCTGTAGCTGGTAGTTCTGTAGCTTTTAACTTTTGGGGTTTTGGTGTGGGTTTTTTGTTGTTGTTGTTTGGTTGGTTGGTTTTTAGTTATTTGGGTTTCTTTCCGAATTTGTTGGGTTTTTTTAAATAAAGCCACAACAGTATCTGTCTTGTTCCTGTAACTCAGGCCTTATCTTATGAAAAATTCTGTTTAAAGATAGCACCATGGTGTGGTAGGGAATACTTCTGGACATGTTGAAAGCTATCTGCTGTTGGGATATGTGCTCTGTGATGTGTAGACCCAGGGACCATAAATCCTTAAAGAAAAGGACCGTGTCTTCTCCTGTTCAGTTTTGAAGATTCTGTCAACACCTATCATGTCAGGTATAAAAATTTATCTTGGGCAAATGATGGCTTTTGGGCAAACACAGAGGCTTTTGGGCAAATATAATGCCTTTAGGTAACGGCTTAGACTAACGTGGTCTAGTGGATGGTATCCCTGTGCATGGCAGAAGGGTTGGAAATACATGATCTTTAAGATTCCTTCCAATTCAAACTTATTCTGTGGTTCTATGAATCTATGAAACAGCATATTAAATTCAAATATCCAGCAATATATCCAAATCTGCTTCCAGCAGCCTGATCACCACTAAAATACCAATTCCCTTAAATAAGAAATTCATTGAAACGGCAGTAGTCTTTTTTAAAACTATTTTAAAAATTTTTATCAAAATCTCTTCAGTTGCATGTCTCTGCCTTTATTATGGTTATGTCTCTTTCTATTAACCTTCCTTAATTTTCATCATTTCACTCTCTCACCTGTAAGAAACGCTCTTGAAATCTGAACACAGTTTTCTTTTGAATTCTGGGGTACACCATTTGTGCTGCGCACACTTTCAACACCACAAATACACACTGAATGCTCTCACATAATAGGACTTTCCAGAGGGACAAATAAGGTAAGGGACTAAACTTTAAAGCCTGTTAGTCAAACACATGGGCATTTGTTTGTTAATGACCTAAGCTCTAATACAATGTTGGCACAGCATAGTGTATTTACATACCGCAATATCCACAAAAGGATTAGAAATAATTTTACAACAAATTGTCACCTAAAATGCAAGAGTGTCAACATCTGGGGGTAAGTGCATTACTTTAGAGCCAATTACTGAATAAAATAATTAAAAGAAATGTTGACAGAAGATTCTTCCTTTTGTTTACAGTGAGTGAGCAGCACCAAATAAACTTCTAAGCCAAAACATCAACTATCTGCTGAGACTTGACAAACTTCCCAGTGATTTGATCCTCTGGTCCTGAAAAGTTTATAGCAAGCAGCAGAGGTCTTGTCAGGTGCCATTTACTTTCTGTGATGAACAACTGAGATTGTGACAGACACAACTAAAGATTGGAGATTAGTCTGAAATGAGTCTTGAACTGGCTATCCTTCTGCATATATGGGAGAACTCATTGTCACCTTTCCCTAATCAAAAGGGGGTTTCAAAGAGATTGAGAAGAGATTGATCTTTGTATGAGAAAATAGTAATAAGTACAAGGAGGAAAGGTTTTGAACTAGAAGAAGGGAGACTTAGGCTAGATGTCAGGAGGAAGCTCTTTATTCAGAAAGTAAGGAACAGATTGCTCAAGGAAGCTGTGGATGGCCCATCCCTGGAAGTGTCCAAGGACAGGTTAGATGGGGCTTTGAGCATCCTGGTCTAGAGGGTGGCATTTCTGCCCACGGCAGTGGGGTTGAACCTAGATGACCTCTAAGACCCCTTTCAACCCAAAACATTATATGGTTCCACGATTCTCTGAAAATATTACTCTCCCTTTGTTAACTGTGCTGAAATTCCTCATGTTGTTATCTGGTGAGACGAGCCAGTGGCCGGGACAAGCCTGGCTGTATGCAGACCTTATCAAGCACAGTCAAAACAAAGGCAGGATCTACAGCTCGAGTAAGAGGAATAATTATGAAATCATACATAAATACATCACCTTTGGTACAAAGAAATTTCTGCTCTGGGTCAGACCAGTGGCTCATTATATCCAGAATGCAGTCTCTGGAAATATCAGACACATGCTGCTTTTGAGAAAAATATCAGAAGTCTCTGACTGTAAAACACCCTTTATTCTAACAGCTAATGCTTAAATTACACCCTAAAGCAGAAATTTTGTATCCAAAAAGAAGGGAGGTGTGCACACAGATCAGTCTCGTCCCAGTGCTCATTTAGATGGCAGTTAAGGCATGCTCCCACCCAGGGAGCCCAGCTCTATCCCCACTCTCAAAGAGATTTTTCTGGCAATGTATTTCACAGGCTGCATATCCTTATACCACATTCTGTCTGCCTACTTTCCATTTCTGAGTTTTCTTCCTTATTTCTGTTTTATGTGCTAAGATGCTTCGCAATGTGTTTTACCTTCCCTGTGCCATTCCTTGTTTTATGCTTGCAGCCTATATTGTAGGTCTCTGAAAACATATCCTACCAAGCCTTGCTCTTTCATGAGTCTTATAGTTTTTATATCCAAGTCAAAAAGTAAAAGTTTGCTTTGACTGTGATTTTGAGTCACAAGCCGGGTGAGATGGGTCAAAGATTTCATGTGGCATATGAAAGAATATGAAATAATCTCTTGAAAATAATTAAACATCTCCATTCAGTGTGGCTGCGCTTCTTTTCAAAGAAAATGGCTATAGAGAGACATAAGCTTGTGGGAGTCAGTCACACAACCTATGTCTGGTGTTTGATGGATAATCTGTTATGTTATTTGAGTGAAAAAGATAGGTTGTATTTAACAAACCCTTCCAAAACTACTTCTACTTGAACTAGAGAACAGGAAGATGCAGCAACCAAAATCTGAACCTGTTCTGTTTTGTCAGTCATGAAGCCAGAGGACCTGTGGGCAGAAGCCAACTGGCAAGGAGCATAAAGCATGGAAAGACTGAGATAATTTTGCAGCCACTGTTCCTGTGCACAGGAATATCTTGCCTGGTCATCTTCAGACTGCACAAGCAGTGGTGCCTGGAGCGCCATGGGCAGGCATATGGGCAAGACATGGGAATGCTATACTGGGAAAAATAAATGCAGGTTTCAAAAGGAGTCTTAAGGGAAATGGAAAGAATGTATCAACAGAAAACTCAAATATGTACCTTTTTATTCATCAGGGTCTTCTCAAATATCTAAATGAATCAATTAATAAATACATAAATAATTATGATGCACAGAAGGAAGCTGAACAAGATAAAGCAGGCTCTCTGCTTCAACTCTGTTTCATCACTCACATCCTTGTGTGTGAGCAGATCAGTAACTGAAAGCTTGGGCATGGATATGGTTCATTCTATAAGAAGAAAAGCACTTCCGTTTCAAAAGCTGAGTAAAGAAAAACTGCCAGGAATCCATCCGTGGGGAAAGGCAGGCCCACTTCTACTGGTTTCCAAAACCATTGAAACTATTCGATTTCAAATAGTGCATTTGGGGTTTTGCTTATGGCTCCTAAGATTATTGCTTTGGGCAAACGGGACTCTCCAAAGCCTTTTGGTGCTGGCTCATGGTCTGAGCAGAATCCCTCAGCATCCTTCCTGAGCTCCCCGCTGGGACATCTGTTATCACCCCTGAGTTTCTCCAATGAAGCTTTGGTGTGGTGGTCCCTGGGTTCCTCCCTGCATCTCTTCCACTTTTTGCCTCCTCAGTGAAAATGCTTGGTGTTCACCAGTGACACAAAACCAGGGTTCGAGGAATGTCTCAATTGCTTGCATTTTGAGGAGAAACAAAAGTAAAATAGGTGCTAAAAATACAAGCCTTATAAGATCACAGGCATTGCTTTCTGGATAGATGCAACGAAGCTTAAGAGTCATAGCAATGTAACATCAGCTGCCTCAGAGTCAGGGATTGTTTGCTAACTACCAAAAGTCTGAACATAATGAAGTGAACACAAGTGCCTTTTAGACTAGAAATGTCAGCTCTGTCTGCTGCCAGCTACTGTGTCACCCAGGCAGGCTGGACATTTGTAACACCAGTAACACATGCTAAGGGTCAGATGTATCACCATCCAAAACTAAGAATAACACCAATGTGCTCTCTAGATCAGCTATATGACACTCATTGCAATATTCATTTTACTGAATTTTAATGTCCTTCCCTCATTGCACTTTCCTTATGACTAAGTCCTAAATTCCTGCCTGAATGTCTATGGTTTGGTACTTCACTTCTTTAGATTTTCTGCCTGCTCTCTTTTTTCATTTAGTGTGATATTAATTTGATGAGGTTTCCCATGTTTTAGCCACTATCTGCAAGCCAGGAACATAAAAAACTCCATGATTCTTTGCAATATAACAGAAACATGAATGTAGAAGGATGAGATAAGACAAAGGAATTTAGTTTTAAACTTAAAAAAGGAAGCTTTAGATTAGACATTAAGAAAAAGTTCTTTACTCAGAGCATGGTGAGACACTGGCACAGGCTGCCCAGAGAAAATGAGGCTGCCCCATCTCTGGAATTGTTCAAGGCCAAGATGGATGGGGTTTTTAACAACCTGGTCTAGTGGAAGATGTCTCTGTCCATGGTAGGAGGGTTGAAACAAGAGGATTTTTAAGGTGCCTTCCAACTGAAGACATTCTATGATTCTATGAGATATTTCCAAGTAAAAGAGAGAAAGAAGTAAAAATGCCCTTATTTCTTCAGAAGACTCTGGGCCACCCTATATGAAAAGAATTGCTTGTTCAAAGCTCACAAGAAAAGGGAAAAGAGTTAGAAAGCTCTTAAGGGTTTGCCAAGGTGGACCAGATTCAGGCAGTTTTGTTGAGGCTCTGGGGTTCATATGTTTTTTTAAAGGGCTGCTCAAGGCCTCTGCATGAGTTGTCCCTGCCTGCTGCTGACTGCGTCCCCAGATGATTAAATCACTTCACTTAATCAGTTGTCTGGGCAGTTTTATAGATGCAGCTGTCAACCCCAATACAGTAAAGGTAACAGCACTCTGCCTCTCAAGCCGAATATTAAGCATGTGCTCTGGGCTCCGAAGTGCTGAAATGCACAGGCAAACACCATCCTGCAGGTGCTCAGCGATGGCTGAAGAGCTCATTCCTGTGGTCAGAGTGCTTGGCTAAGGCTTTATGAGCAAGCAATAGGTGGGATGAGGGTATCCTTGGTAGAAGGCTCACGTCATCCATCTCCTGTGACCGTGTGTTCACTTTTCTTCAAAAAGAAAAGTATGACCAAGCTGCAGAGAGTCCTTAGGTTACACTGCTCTTTGGACCAGGCTTCAGGGGATGCACAAATGGGCTCTGTTTCTGTTGCTCCTGTTCAGACATCAATATCAGCCTTTTTTTCCTGCCGCTACCATATTCATGCAGGCTGCTGCAGCTAAAGATTATTCTGCGTCAAATTGACATGGAAGAGTGTATTAGCAGTTAGGGACAGCAGGCAGCTTCCAGGTAGTTATTGTCAGTTGTTTCTCTCTGCTCAGTGAAAGTCTCATACCAGTGATCTGTTTTCAGCCTCAGATGTTGCCTGGCTTTCCAGGAATAAGGCATTTTTCTTTCTAAATTTCTCTTATCACTACTGCTCATTCAGCTGCATAATCCTTTCCTGTTTTACCTTGTACTCAGAACCAGCAACCAAAAATCTGCACGTGGTTCCAGACTAAGCCTTTTTCAAGTATTATCAGGATATTTTCTTTGTCAGATGGCAAGCATGGGGAAGGGAGGTAAGATAGTTTTGCAAATGCTGTGTAACACAGCATCTCAGGTGTAAACCCGGTGCCAGTGCTGTAGCACTGCTCCCCACTGCTGCTCATGGCAGTAGAAATCAGGAAAGGTACACAAGGATTTAAGAAAAAAGAAATTCCTATACATGCATAGATATTCTGTATTATATCAGTATTTATAGATATTATACATTATATTAATATATTAAAAAAATATAAAATATTGTGTTGACAGGTGTGTTGCAGGGTAGGGAAATTTAAAAAGAAATAACTTCCTGATAACGGGATGAAATCTGATAAAGACTTTATCCCATTATCTGAACACTGATGGAGACTAAGTCATACAAAATGAGCCTGGAGCCTTCTGGGATTGAAAGAAGGTGCCTGTAGGGCATCCAGCATCGCTCTTGATGAAGTATCTCAAAAGACACAGGAATAACAACCCTTTTATTTTCTTCTCTTCTCTCTCTTTCACCCGTTGAAATAACTTGTAAGAAACACCAGCTTGTTGTTACCTTGGTGACCATTGAGCAATGTTCAGCTTCTTCTTCTATAGTTGTTTCGTAGCATGAGAATGTTTTGCCTGGTTTTTTTTTATTATTATTTTAAAATAGTCTATTAGCAATAAAATAGGTTATCACTGTTCCACAGGGGTCAATACATACCAGGGTGAGAGTCAATGGACTCCATCATGATGTACGGTACCATAACCAGAGCAACACCTATAATCACCTCTCTAAAACGAGACATTAAGGTCAATGTAATTCACAAAAGGCTCCTCACCACTCACAACCTCTCAAGGCATGTGCTGTCAAAATTTACTTTCACAAGCAGCCATTTTAAACTTTCTTCTGTGTAAGGACGTGAAAAACCCATACTGGGAACAGCTGCCAAGGGTGCCTTTGCGCCCTGTTACGGGTAACCTCAATCCTTAGCAAAACATCTTGTCTCTCTTGCAAAGAGGTCAAAGCAGGAACACAACTGCTTGTCTCCATCTTCCCCTGAAAATGCTGACCTGAGAGTTATCCTGCAGCCAATCTGAAGGACCGGGCCGCTGTCAGGTATTTTGGAAGTTATCTGTAACACAAAGACCTTTCCTTGCAGCTCAGTGTCAATACCTCATGTTCTCGGTTTTAAATCTTATTCAAAAGGTAAGGAAGCCCTTCCCAGAGCAGAGTAATACAGGCCAGGCATTATGCTGAAAGAGCTGACTCATGATCCTGGATTTTTGATTTCAATTTAATTTCTGTCTCTTATAATTTCTATCCTTCTCCTAACTCTTTTCTATAAGTTTTTGCACTGGCTTTTTCTTTTCCACTCTACTCATCTCCTCCTCGCTTCAACAAGTAGAGGTAATCATTAAGATTTAGAGTTTTATGAGTTTATGACTTCCTGGTGGAGGGGAAGCCCTGCAGCAATAAATTTCATAAAATGGCCCAAACATGGGCCTAGTTCTGTGTTTCAATTGGAAAATGGCCACTGCTTTATGAAGCTTTTCCTTAGTCATATCGTGTCAGTCACTTCTTTCCCTACTTTCCCTGTACCCGGTCAGCTCAGCTTAACTTGAACACAGAGCTCCTTCATAGCACCTGTTCCCCTCTCCATATGTTTGATCTTTTTTTTCCTGATCATCCATACTTTATAAACAAACAGGCACTTCCTCTGTAGATACCCCTCTACAAAATTCTTCTTAACACAAAAATCTACAAGGGTGGGAAAGAAAAGGGCATTTTTCTCTTGTCTACAACTACAGATGATCTCTCTTACCCTGGTAAAGTCAAGAACCAAGACCACAGAATCAAAGAATAATAACATCAAAGAATCATAAATCATTAAGGTTGGGAAAGATTTCCGAGATCATTGACTCCGTCCATTAACCCAACACCACACCGCCATTAACCCAGCACCACAATGTGGATCAATAAACCGTGTCCTCAGGTGTGACATCCACACACCTTCTAGGTATGGCAATTACACTACTTCCCTGGGCAGCCTATTCCAACGAGTGAAAACCCTTTCAATGAAGAAATTTTTCCTGCTATCTAGTCTAAACTTCTCCTAGCACAACATGAGGCCATTTGGGGGAACACATTGAGCATATTTTGAGCCCATCTCAGAGGATGTAACTTGTAAAAGTGTTCTTCCAACTGCTGCTGGCTGTGAGCTGGCCATCAAGGCACAGCAAGGATAGCCATTAAAAGGTTAGGCTTATGGCTGTATTCAATGGTTTTATAGGTCTGTTCCAATCTAAATGCCTCTTTGTTTCTATAAATCAGAAGAAACTTTCAGTCTGGTAACACTATAAATGCTTTACCATTGTTAACCATTGTATTGCACAAAAAAAACCCCAACAGCAAAGCAGACACTTCAGCTCCCTGCGTTGAATAAATGTGAAGAAAAAAAATAGAAGAAAAATAGAAAAAAGGGAAAAAATACACAAAATTTTTGGTGCAAATACTAGCAACAGAATATCAATGACATCATCTGCATCTAGGATCACCCACTAGGTTCCACGCAACCTTTTGGAAAGTGGAAGCAAACATATTCCTGTAAATTAGCCAGCACTGGATGCCCGCACAGTCTCATGAATTCAATGGAAATACATTATGAATGTTCTGAAAGAGATTAATTAAACATTTTATACAAGGATTATAGACTTCACACAAAACACATACCAAGCTTTAAATGTACACAGAGCTTCATGGAAATCAGACTTAATTTACTATAGGTTTTGTTTCCTTGCCAGACCAAAAAAAAACCCTGAAATGTTCAAGTCAAATGCAGCCTGTTTATAGGCAATAAAGATAATTACGTGATGTGAATGTAGCCATCCATATTACAGTGAGAGGGAATCAGGCACACAGCATATGTAATAAAGAAAACGGTTTAAGGTTTTGACTCACAGTCCCCTAAACCTAAGACAGAAAATTTTTCTCCCAGGACACACATTCTGCTTGCATGTTACAGGGATCTGAAATGAAGTACTGCAAGTGTCAAATTAGCTAAAAACAGGAAAGGGGAAACTTTACTCCATGCAAATAACGTGAGCTGTCAGAACATACGAAGAATCACAACACAGAGTTGGATAAGAAGGGACTTGTATGACTCAAACTAATGATCTCACAGTTTGTATCAACAGCACTATGGCAATGTAAGCTATAATCAGTTATTTTAATCCCTCAATATTAATTATAAAAACTGTTGACAAAAGAAAGTGGTAATGCATTCTGTATTTTTTCATGTTGAGATTAAATGTTCAAATAATTAACTATGCAATGTTATGGTCAATTATATACACCAGGGCAAGGCAGAGGGAAGACTTAGCACTTGTTCTTGTCATGAACAAAACTCATTAAGCCAGAAGGTTTGGTACTGTTTCTTTACACTAATTTGGCTTGATCTGCTGTGGTGACACTGTTCTGTTATGTAAATTATGCATGGCATAATTAACTGTGTACTTTTTTAATAAGGTCGGATACACTTTTCTAAATAGGGCTTTGAGTGAGTCAAAGGTTTAGGAAGCAATTTTTAAAAATAATGGTGGGGTTAGGAAATACCCAGCCTGTAAGACTTAAAGGTTGTTTGCACAGTGTTGTTATCCTACTGCATACATTATGGATTCTATAATTCTAGCTATATGGGAGACATTAAAGGAGGAAAACTTCCAGCTTGCACTTGCATACCCTGAAAGCATTCTGTTTGAAATCCCTTTGTTAACTCACTAAATGAAAGCAAATTAAACCTATTACGGATACTTCTAAGGAAATTTTCTTCTTTCTGGATTCTTCCAATAATAAAGAGAAAAAATAAAAATTTGTGAAAATTCATGAAAAAAACATGACCTTACTTACTGAATGTTTCCAGGTAAGTGCTTTCTGGCACCAATTAAGATTTTTTTTTTCATTGAAAGACTGGTTAAGCTTCAAAACAGGCTCCACAGGGAAGTGGTAGAGTCACCATCCCTGAAAATGTTAAAAAAAAAAGTGGGCATGACACTCTTTGATATATTTTAAATAGGCATGGTGTAATTTGGCCAAAGGCTGGCCTTGATGATCTTGGAGCTCTTTTCCAAATTTAATGATTCTGTCATTCATTCACTCAAGATTATTTGCTTGTTTGCTGTTTTATAAAGAGCGCACAAAATAGTTTGTATTTTATCAGCTTAAGGAAAGTACTTAACCATTTTTAGTCAGGAAGTTCCCTGTGGAGTTGTCTAAAATGGTATTTTTGCTGTGTATAAACTCAATTATTACATTTTTATCTATTTGCCCAAGGATTTCAAGAAGACTTTACACTTTTCTTAATTAGGCCTCACAGTGAGTGCTCCTTGGCGAGCAGGCAGATGCTATCAGAGAAGTGTTGTGCAAGGGGAACCCAAAGCAAAAGGAGAATATTTTGGACAAGCTCTCTGTGGCACAGATAAGATGGGAATCAGGTCTACTGACCACTTATCCTGTGGCTCTAAGGCACAGCAAACTTTTTTCAGTACTTCATATATGGAGAGTCCTCACATAGCAAAGCTAAAGAAAAACTACTGGGGTTCCCAGGCCACTTCTTGCAAAGCCTGTGTTTTAATTAACATTTAGCTAAGGGAACTCACACAAGTATTTTTATGGGCATAGCTAAAATCCTCCTGCTTGATGACTGACGATATTGCATCCCTCTTCAGCAGATGGATTAAATGGGAGGTATATTGGGATTCAAATGATCTTGGCTTCAGAGTGTTAACCATTTCATACCTCATACAAAAACGGTATCATTTCACTTCCCACTGTCTTTATGACAGAAAGTAATAGATGGATAGGCTGCTCAGAGGAGCTATGGCTGCTTGAGCAATGAAATTGTTCAAGGCCAGGCTGGGTGGGGCTCTGAGAAACCTGGTCTAGTGGGAAGGTGTTTCTGCCCATGGCAGGGAGGTTGCAACTAGATGATCTTTAAGGTCCCTTCCAATGAAAACTATTCTATGACTTTATTTACAGATTCTTTTTTTTGGGGGGAGGAGGGGGGTAGAAGGGTGTGGTGGTGCAGGGGAAGAGAGAGATTTGAATAAATAGATAGAGATAAGAGGTAAAACAAAAAGTATTGATCCTGTTGGATCTGTCTCCTATGGCAAATATTTCTGAGTGCAGGATGGATAGTGCTACAGAGAATGGCTTATATTCAAAATTTATTACCAATTCCTGTAAGATTATAATATTATTAATGGATTATAACCTAAAAGCTACCTATAGAAGTGGCAGGCAATATTTTTTTTCTGAAGGGTGCAGATTCAGGATGGTCAGAACACGACCAAATTTACTTATTCATTTGTGTTGCAACCTAACCTTGCCCAAGGTAAAAAGCTCAAAAAAATCATATTTTTTACTTTAATTTTTCAACATTAAAACAATATGTTTTGACTTTCCAGTTGAAACAACTGTTTCTTGCCAAAATTCAGTCCCATTTTTGAAAGAAAATTTAAGAAAGAGTAAAGAGAGCTTGAAATAAAAGGTCATGTGACAGATCAAGCAAAATGGTTTTTTCTACCACAAAAGTCTGTCTGAAGTTTCTGTGTCCATCAATGAATCAAATCTGCATTTTTTAGACTCAAGTCTACTCTAGAAAATTCATAAATATCAAAGGACTGACTCTAACAAATTACAGAAGGCTTGTAGTAGCCCATTGACTTCAGTGTGGGATTTAGCACCAGAGGACAGAAAGAGTGAGTGAAAGTATATGGGGAGGAGGTCACATACAGAGTGGGATTGTTACTTTTTTTGTTAAACTGACCTAAGGGAAAACTTAATATTATGAGAAATCTCTCAGATTGTGATCTTTCATCATGGCATTTAAAACGAAAATGTACAAAGGACTGGAAAAATACAGTATAGGGATCAATCCTGCAGTAGGAAGTCATGAGAATGAAATAATTTTCTAGTTTTACATTCTAAAGCACTGTACACCAAACACAAATTAAATAAGTTTCATAGAATCACAGAATGATTTGGGTTGGAAGGGGCCTTAAGAACCATCTCATTCCAACCCCCCTGCCATGGGCAGGGACACTTTCCCACGAGACCAGGTTTATCAGAGCCCCTTCCTGTCTAGCAGTGAACATTACCAAGGATAGGGCATCCACAGCTTTTCTTGGCGAACCTGTTCCAGTGCGTCACCAGCCTCACAGTAAAGGTTTACTTCCTAATATCCAATCTAAACCTACCCTCTTTCAGCTTAGAGCCATACAAATAACAATAGAAATGTGGTTGCCCTAAGCGGAAGCAGTTTTTAGATTGGTTAATTCTCTTTGCCATATAACTTGGCCTGCTGACCCCAGCATCTAAGCTCTTGGAAAACTGCCCTGGTTTCTCTGCCCTAAACCCAGCTCCTCAATCTGGCATTAATAAATATAGACTTCTTCTCTACTAAGATGGTCACAGTCGTCCCTTTAAATTTACTCAGCTATAAACTTGTACCTGTGCCAAAACCTCCTGCCTAAGGAGATGTAAAATTTCACAATTAAAATGATGTAATTGAATTAAATATTTGGAAGAATTAAGATGAATACATAGGAAAACTTCTTAGTGGCAAGAAGTTGACTTCAAAAGGGTTGAACATGAGTGCAGAGTTTGAGGTACTGGAGAACTGATTCCTCAGGTAGAGGAAAATGGAAGAGGGCAAAATAAAGTCAAGTTTAATTAGCTTACACAGTCACATGGGAAGCAGCCATATGGGTCTGTGCAGCTACAACTCTTTGAAGAGAATTAATTGCTTTGACCTGGTACCGATAACAGCTTGTAGAGAAGGTAGGATAAGTCTTACTTTTGGAGAAGTGACTTATGGGAAGAAAATGCCAAATCTTGAAAAATGGAGTGACCATGAGAGTCCTGGGGCAGAGAGCGACTTGAAAAGCAACGCATCTTTAAATCCTTAATACAAAACACCTTTAATAATTCAGTATTTAGGCTGGATGGTGGCATAAAATGCGTTCCCCTACCTCAGTTATCTAACCTACCTTCAGCCACAGTGTCCCAATTCAGAATCATGCTACAACTGCTGTCACTGAGGACTTAGCCATATGCAAGTCTCTAAAAACTTCTGACTAAAATAAATCTTTGTACACCTTTTTAAATCTTTATTTGCTTAAAAATAAGTGCACACTGCCTCAGTAATGAAGACTGCTTCAGTCTTATGTAGGGAAGTTTAGCTTATGGTACTACTACTCCTAGCTCTGCCCAAGGTCAGTTCTTCCTGGCCAGACTGAAATTTATGTAAATTGAGGGCAGGAAAATCAGACACCATTCTCTCTACCAGACAACCCAGAAACAATTTTCTCATTAAATTTACTTCTTCTCAGTTACTGAGGCCATTGTACTGTTGTATCTAGCTAAATCGAGTGGATGATACACTGCTTGAAACAAAATTATTGTTTAAAATTGGAATCACAACACTGACAAATTCACTACTGCATCAGAGTATCAGAAACTAGCTTAATGATATCTTTTAGAAACTATGTTAGAAATTCTTTTAAGGAAGGAAGGACTTCTCATAAGAATTTCACTTAAATACTTAAGCCTATTAGGAGTTGATCAAGTTGAAAGAGCAATTACTGAAGAGCTTTCATGGATGTTTTTACCAGGTGCATGGGTTTTTTTTCCAGTGGATGAATCGCGTCATAAAAAGGCAGATTTACATCATATTTTGCAAGAACACATCTGATGAGAGAAAAATCTGTTATTAAAGAGCTCAACATTAGCATATGCTTTTTTGCATATTTAAGGCTTGAACTAATCTTAAACACAGCCTGTTCCTTGTGGCTGCTTTGGTGGATTCTATTACAATTTCTTGGTGGTTTGAACCACAAATGATAACACCTAGCCTTTCTGTTGTGTTAAAAGACTGCAGAAAACTGCTGTTCAGACCTGATTCTTCCCTGATTTCAGATTGATTTGTGGTTTTGGGATGGGCATTTTTTCTTTTGGTTTGGTTTTTTCTTGTATTTTTTCCTCAGCAATGTTCCATTAAGAACTTTACTTCTGAAAAGAGGAAGGAAGGAAGGAA